>JASANC010002767.1:0-103641 GCA_030248135.1 Theristus sp. LFF4_11 | reverse complement strand
AAAAACAAAGCGATTTTGGCACTAATCTGTTATTCAGTCTGTCCGTTCCAATGGTTATTCAGAAAAAAATTATTAAAAAAGCAAAAATTGGAACGCACTTTCACAGCTTTTCAGTTTTTTTTCAGTTTTCAATTTTAATTTCACATTCAGTGGATTTTGAAATATCTTTGTGAATGTGAGTGATCACATGACTTTTGCGCATCTACGTGTCTGCATATTTTAATGAAGTACCGGTATCAATCAATATGAAAGTCAAATCAGTAACATTGCATGTTGTGGAAAATGTAAAACGACGTGGAGAAAGCACGAACAAAAATTCACTGATCATGTCAATGGTTGACCTAAACGATAAAGCAGTTCTCGCATGGAGTACGGCAATTTGCGGGGTTGAGCAAAGCGACTTCTCAAGTAAAAGCCGGGTTGTCTTGGCTGAGTGGCTGCCTCTTGCAGAGTGTCCGGTTGTGGCAGTTGTATTGATCGTTGTGTTTTCCTCTCGTTTGCCGAATTGTTGTTTGTTCGTTTGGTGACATCGTCGGTGGGAATACCGGTAGTGGTGGACGCAATGGAAGGTCCGACAGTTTGCAACTTCGGGAAACTCAGTGGCGGTGCCGGTGCCGACGGACTCTTGTGCTGCGTTGGTCGTGTTTCTTTTGTTTCTGCGGACGTTGGCCGACGAAGCTGAGGAAACTGAAGCGACGGCGGTTTACTGTTCTCGGTCTGTAGCTGTTGTTGAGCACGTCCGGAAGCAGTTGGCGCTCCTGTCGACGGGCTTGGTTGCTGCAGTTCGCTTGCAGCAAATTTTACGAGATTTGTATCTTGTTTTCGGTTAACTGCGTTTGGTAGTTGAATAGCTGTGTTCGTTTGAGAAGGCAAATTTACAGACAGTTTCAATGTTGCATCTGCAGATTCGGGCGACGTCACGTTGATAGACAGCGACTCGGCAGTGGGAAACGAGCGTCGGAACAATTCACGACCCTCTGCTGCAACCGGGCTTCGTTGCGTTTTTTCTCGCTCAACTGCTGGTGGTGTTTGGAACGAATCTGAATCAAAGACGTCGTACATCAGAGCACTATAATCATACCAGTAGTCCGGCGGAAGACGTGCAATTGGTCGAATCGAGCCACGGTCATATCGCCGCGCGAATGGTGGATAGAGAAGAGCAGGTGCTGCTTGTCCGTGGCTTGAACGATGCTCAGCGGTTCGCAGTGTTCTCCCGTTGTATCCGTTTAAGTGCGCCGTACTGGGCGTGAGCGTTGGCACCGCAGGTCGCAACAACGCCTGCTGCTGCTGCGCGGACGGCGCCACACGAACCGGCGAGCGCAGGACGCCTTGCCACGGCTCGCCAACCGTTTCCCGGTCGATCTGTTCGAGAACATACTGAGGGCGTGACTGTTCTAGAAACTGCAACGACGCATCACCCGGCCACCAGCCGCCGCGACGACCGAGTTTCACTGGAAACGGGTCTTCCGCTTGTCGTCGGTTCCATGCGGCTGCGACTGAAGCATGCGAGCTTTGCGAAGCAGCATTCTCGGTTTGTCCTGCTGTTGGATCGGCGTCGCCTGCTGGCGCCTCGTCGTCGTATTTGGACTGAATTCTTCGCAACCACGCGAACCACCGTGGCACCTTTGCACCGACCTCGCGAGCATCTCGTTCGGTTACACGGCTCATCGCTTGTTGATTGTTGTTCGTTTGTTGACTGCTTGACGAAGGAATCTTCTCAGGGGTCGGAAAATTGATTGCAGATTGAATGTGTGGTTGGTATCCAGTGTCACTCAGTGCGAGATCGGGTTGAGAATGCGCCAATATTTGCGGTGAATGTGATGCTTGATGTTGATTTGCGTGAGCTACAGGATACTGCGGTGGTTGCGCTTGAAGATGTTGTTGTGATTCAAGTTGAAGTTGAGAATGTTGCTGCGGTGTTGTTGGTTGTGGTTGTTGATGTTGTTCTACGTGGGCTTGAGGATATTGTGGCTGTTGGAGATGAGCCTGCTGTGCCAGGTGTGGCGGTTGAGCTTGGTGATGTGGTGGTGAGTGAGGGAATTGAAGAGATTCTGGTTGTGGCTCAACTTGAACTTGAGGATTATGTGGTTGTTGTGTTGATGGACGCGTTTGAAGAAATTGTGGTTGTGGTTCAGGATTATGTTGCGGATATTGCAGATGTTGTGGTGGGTGAACTTGAACGTGTGTTGGTTGAGAAAAGTAAACTTCAGGGTGTTGTGCTTGAGCGGGATGCTGGGAATGTTCAGTGTGTCGTGGTGAGTGAGGCTGAAGAGGTCGAAGTTCTGAGTGAGGCAATGCATTTTGTCGCTGTTGTGTTGGATGCTGTGGCTCTGCTGGGAAAGAAAGCTGTTGTTGTTGATCAATATGGTGAAAATGCTGTTGATGTTGCTGTTGTTGATGTTGTGTTGGATGCAAGTGCGCCAATGTCCGTTTGTCTTCGCTGGTATATTGTAATGGTCGCGCAATGTCAGGAATGCGTTGCATTGTTTGAGGGGGCGTGTCGATTAATCTGGCTTGCTGAGTTGGCTTGACCGGCGGATGATGCTCATTGGTGTTTAACGGCAATGGGTAAGTTACAGGCGCTGGTTGTTGTTGTTGAATGGGTTGAACTTGTGGTGATGGAGCACGTGCGACAGGCTGAGCGTCAGTGTAGGTGGCAGCCATTGCTGGCGGAGGCGTTATTGAAGGCGGCGAAATAGACAGCTTTGCAACATGGAGTGCTTGCTGTTTTGGATTATTAAGGCGCGGATACACTTGATGATTTTGAATTGGCTGATAGATTTGAGGTGGATTTGTTTGCTGGCGGGCATGTCGTGGTGTTGCGACTGGAAATTGCGCTTGCGCAGCTGGTGGCAAAGAAATCTGTGACTGTGCGCTCGTCACAGCGGTGACCGGTTCTTCGTTTATTTCTCCCGTTTTTAGCCAGGTTTCCCACCAGTCCGGTGGCTCTGGGTCTTGTTGTGGATTGTCGTTGACGATGTTTTGATTGTCTTCCAAAGGTGGATAGTGGAGCGGTGAATGGGCCGCTTTGAAACTGCCGTGATGAGTGTTGGGAATAGGACTGACTGTGATGGGATCATTAGAAAAAGGCGCTGTTTGTCCATGCATCGCTTGAACTGTTGCTTGCTCCGTAACATCGCCCGTTTCAACCCAGGATCGAAACCAGCTCGGTGGGTCTGCCTCTTCAGCAGTTGCTTGTGCTGTGTCAACGAACGAATCAGCCCATTCGCCAGCCAGTGTTCGTCGTGGAAGAGCTGCCATCTGGTTCAGCTGCATTGGTCTGCCGGCCGATGGTGCACTGGTGACTGGAACATGAGCAATCGGTGCTTGCGGCCAAGCAACAGGCGCACGAAAAGAGAGCACCGAAGTCGGGGCTGGAAGATCAGCGGGGTGAAACGGCGGTTGAACGGTTGGGGGTCGGATCTGAGGTGTCCCCGCGGGGTGACTGTGGTTGGGGGGTTGCACAGCGGGCGCTCGGATGTACGGGGACAGCAGGGCGTCTGGTCTGGCGTGTGGTCGCTCCAAAGCAGCCGGTGCTGGTGGCAGAACAATTGGTGTGCTCGTTGTCGGTGTGCTGGTAGGGCTCGTTGGTGATGATGTGGACGTTGACGCTCGTGTAGACTCCGGTGCAGCGGTTGTTCTGTTTTGAACGGCGTTTGTGCCCAGCCACTTGTGCCACCATTTCGGTGGTTGAAACATTTTCTCGCTGTGGTTTCGATCCGCAAAACGTGCTGCCTCTGCATCGGGCGGACGAGACAACCGAAGAAGACGTTCGCTTGGATTTGAATGCGACGGCTGAGGTACGAGAGACTCTGGGGTCGACTTTGTGCTCGTCTGCGTCTCGTTTGTTGGACTCTGATCCAACTGCTCGGAAACGGCTGGTGCATTCGATTGAGGGAAAAGCAACGATTGATCTGGTTTCTGCGTGCGCTGCCATTCCTTAAGTGCCATTACGACCCGTTGCAAATGTGACAGCGGTGCTGCAGTGCTGCCAGCTGGTGCACCGGTGGTTTCCACCACGATTGGCGGCATGTGAATTTCAGTCGTCGTTGTGGCGGTGCTTGTGACCGCTTTCTCTGGCGCCGCGGTCACGGAAGTGCTAACGACGACAGCAGCTTTCTTCACTTTCACCTGGCTCGATTTCAACCAATTGCGCCACCATTCCGGGGCCGCAGGGTCTTCGTCCATTGTGCTTGTGTGGTCGTGTGTGTCAGCCAGCGCTGTTTGGTCTTCTTGCACGGTCGTTTGCGAGGGCAACATCTCGAACTGCTGCTTCTTGGCGTCTTCGCGTGTGATTTGGCGAAAGCGAGGCGCATGCTCGTCGGCCTCCGGCGGCGGTGGGCCGAAAGGAATGTCTGCCTTTCGTGCGAACAGCCACTCCATCGGCGACGTTTGGCGTTTCGCCCGCGTGGGCAGTGTCTTTTGGTGGCTGTGCCATTTGCCTGCGTTCGTTGTGGGACCAGCCAGCGCTCGCTCGAGCACAATCGACGCGAACGATGTGATGTTGAATGCAGCACGCTCGGTGGCGTCAAATGCATCGGTGTCATGAGCGAGCCGCGACCAGTGCACCGCTGGAAACAACAGCACGTTCAAAACAATGCCATGTGAGGTGGTCTGCGTGTGAGCAACTGTGATTCCAAAAGATACACACCGTATTTCGGCGCAGTTTGTTTTTCGGAATCGTTGTTTGCGGCCAACAACAGTCGCGCAGTGGCGAGCATCACAGTGCACAAGGTCACTGCCATTGCACCTGGAATTGGCCATTGAAAGCGTTGGTTTTCTGAAACATGCTTGTACATCCAGCACTTTTTTCTTTGAGAAATCGAAAATACAACAAATGTAACTAACCTCACAAAATGGTTGAACAATGAGCTTTAATTAATAGTCGAACACGACGCAAGTGCTTGCGTAAGAATTGTAATGTTTAAAAACTGTAGCATGAACAACAAAAGATGAATAAATCAAGTTTTGTTTTCGAATCGGCTGAAAATAGTTCGACAGTCGACACCGAAAATAAAACAACACCTAAAACGCTACTTTAACAACAGATAATGCCAACGACTGTACATTGCATGTTTTCTGGGTAAGTGGGCCATCGCGCAACCCATGACGCCACTGTTAAACGCACTAAAATTTTACTGTTTTTAAAACTCGGCTTAAAATATTCTTATGCAGCCAATTATTGCTGTGCATAAAATGTTCATTCTTATGTAAAAAACACTGCATTAAAAAAGTTATGTTCAACTGTTAGTATTTGTTTGATTTTGTCATCCGATTTACTGTGCTAATATGTATCTGCGTAGTGTTTGGCCTGGATAAGATGTTTGTTGTGTCGTCCAGTGCATAAAAGTGAGACGATGGGATACTGTGATTTTACACCGATTTTTAAAACACAAGCGTAACTGATATATGTACAACACGTTCTGCCACGTAAAAGTAAACGAACATCCCTAAAATTGAAATGTTGACACAATTTCCAGATGGATCTTAATTTTACGCATATATTTTTTTCGCCGACACCAACAGGTTGTTGATTGATTACGATGATTACTTTGTTTAATTGTAATAGTTGTTTTAATTAAGTTTTAAGATGCCATGAGGAAAAACTAATTGTAAAAATCCACCATCGACAACTTTGTCACCATGAAAGTGGCCGAGAAAGCTTTATTTCTGACAATTCATTCTTCAAATTTCATCTTTATTTCTCACGATCATCCACATAAATTCTCAACGGCTGTTGAGTAACAGTAACAACAGAAAAACAAACAAACAATAATATTGATCACTGTATGAAAGCTTCAAGTAACACAGCAGAGGCTCATTTTGCAAAAACCCCACATATTCGGTCGCTTCGGCTGTCCGAGCTGACTCACAAAATTGAATGGAGGTTGATTGAAACCTTTTCTGCATGAACTATCACCGGTATTATTGTGAAGAGCAATCAGCCTTTGGATTGTGCAAAACAAACAAATCAAACATGACTGAGGAGGCAAACGCACGAATCAAGAGAGCATTGAAAGCTGCAAAGTCACTGCAAACAAAGAGCACGAGCGAAGACACACGGTGCCCTCAAGTTCAGTGTGCTGAGTGCTCTGAGTTCATACTCGCGCGTCCACCTTTGAAAGGGCAGTTGTTCAAGAACTTATAAAATTAAACACCCTTTTCACTGCATCAAAATCACTGTTTCATAACAATGAAACAAACAAAACATAAAAATGAAACAAAACAGCGCTCGTCTGTTGTGCTTGCTTCAATTGAACACGGTGCGTCTGATTGCAGCGACGTACTGCGCAGGCACCCAGTAGATCCACACCCGCGACGCCTCCGTTGTGCCCGTCTTGATACCCTGCAATAAGCGAACTTTGTGGGGGTCACAGTTTTCTCATTAACACATGGAGGTATATTGAAAAAGTCAGATTAAAAAAGTCCCACCAGCTAGGCGAGGCGTACCATGATATGATACTGTGGATAGTTGTCGATCGGTTCGCTCACTATATCCGAAATTTCACTCATCGGAAGTTTCACCGTGCGTTCTGTTACAACACAAGAAAAAATAATGCAGATTATTTCACTAACTATGAAATGTTTATTTCACTAAATATGAAGTACCAATTTTAAAAAAACCTAAGTAGTGAATCACTAAATCAAAGAGAAGGCCACATGAAAAAAAACCAAACCGTTGGTGCTAATCCAGAGACTGTCCGATTCGAGTTTGAACGACAAACGGATCGGTTGATTGTGCTTGTTGCGCATCGGGCCAATCGGCGTGTTTGGCAGTGGGTCCTGTGACACATGTGCAAAACACACGATCACTTTACGACTTTTGTCTTGGTCGCAATGTGCACCACAAATAGTGCGATACAACAAAGCGTGACGTCAGATTTTCGTTGTGCGGCGGCGTTTTGACTGCCACCGCAAGTGCTGGGTATTGCCTGTTTAGCGAAATGACGTCATGCACTCTAAAACACGCACTTGTCACGGCGTGCGTTAGATTGCGGCCCATTATTCCGAAGTATCGCGGCCTGAAAGATCGCGGCCTGAACGATCGCGGCCTGGACGATCGCGGCCTGGACGATCGCGGCCTGAAAGATCGCGGCCTGAACGATCGCGGCCTGGACGATCGCGGCCTGAACGATCGCGGCCTGGGACGATCGCGGCCTGGGATGATCGCGACCTGGGATGATCGCGGCCTGGGACGATTGCGGCCTGGGACGATCGCGGCCTGGGATGGTCGCGGCCCACAAAATTTGAAGTTTTATCATTGTTTTTGTGGTTCGCAACTGGTTATTTTACTTTTATTGTTATGCCCGCACACGACGGTTTCAATATAGCAAAAAATTTGAATTTTTGTTTCAAAAACATTGTTTTTAACCTAATGTTACATGTTTAAACAGGATTAAAATTATAGAACGGATTCCTTCTCAGCTCAGGTGTGGTCACGAGTTTCTACATTGTAGTTGCTTTTACGTATGTTTGTTGATCATTTTTTATTTATTATTTTTTTCCAAGGACCTTAAATCATACGTAATAAATTGATATTCTTATTTAAATATGATTTTAAAATGATTTTTGATTTTCGATCAAGTGTGGCTTGCAATCAAATCGTTGCAGGTTCCTTATCCTACACCTGATCCTAATCCTAAGCCAAGCCTTTTTATTTTTTTTCTTGACACTTTTCAAGGCAGGCGCGATACAAGGCCTCGAATGAAATATTGACCCATCAAAAAATGAAATTCATTCAAACATACTGATACTAACATCTTTACGCATCACCAGCTCCCCCTTAACCAAGCAATGACGATACAATTACCAACACAAGAGCAGGATATCGAGTTGAACCTGAATTTGTAAACAATGAATTGTTTCAGTTTCTGAACTTGCACACTAACAACACAATTTCGACGACCAAATTGAACCAGAATTTCATCCATTTCTTGTATTCGTCAACGAAGAACAAGTCCCTGTAAACGACTGGAGCATGTTCACTGCCGCGGACAAAATTCAAAAGAATTCAAAAGCGCCTACTACAGTGTTTTTAACTTTTGTGTAATTCCGCATTTCCTGTGCGTTTATGGCAAGTCGCACTGAAAGCTCAAGAAGACCAGAGCGCGAGCGAACAGCAACCTTTGTGTTGCAAAGCTTGCACATTTGCGTCGTGTAACCATCGTCGGCGGTCTGTTGAGCTTGCGCATCGTTTTGCTCGCATTTCGCTCTAAAAACGCCTTTTTCCTGTTCGCTGCCGGTGCAAGCGGTCGATGAGAACGATGACAGAAGCTGCGACTCTGCAGATGATCGCTACCTTCCGGCGTCTCGAAGGCTCGTTTGGACGCTGCTGGTGCACTGCAACCGGTGTGTCCGTGTAGCTGCAGGCACGCCAGATGGGGATGGCCGGTTGGGGGCCGCTCCCGTCGCCTCGCAGGGGTGACGATGATGAGTCGCTGTTCAACTTCGCTGAGGTCCGAGGCCTTGATGTTCCATTGGTGATTTGATGATTGCTGTTGCTGATGAGACACAATGGAGCTCTACGTTCTAGATTTCTAGTTTTTATAACACACGTTCTGGTCTAATTAACGCAACAACCACCAATTTTGCAATCTTTCCGCAATTATCGCAACAAAACGTCGACATTTTGCTGCAATTATCAGCGCAATTTTCTCTAGTTGCCCCACGGTTACAACGCAAAATATGGTTCTAATAATTTGTCTTCTAATCTATTAAGTCGAAAAATTGAGCAGTAATTGCACTGCAATTAACCAAGTAGGGCGTTAATTGGGAAGCAGAAATCGTATATAAGCAAGCGAAAACCGCTCAGTTCCAAAGCTGGAAACCCAGGAAGAACACCAGTCCAAACAACGTGCTCGACAGCTGCGATCTGGGAGATACAACTGAGGACACCCTCTGCACCGGCGGCAGCATGTGCTTCGACGAAACGACCTTCCAGGAGGAGAGGGAAGGCTCGAAAGCTGTGATCTGGGCGGTGCAACTGAGGGCCTCTCTGCGCCGGCGGCAGCACGTGCGTCGACGAAACGACCTTCCAGGAGGAAGGGGAGAGCTCGACAGCTGTGATCTGAGCGGTACAACTGAGGGCACCCCCTCTGCACCGGCGGCAGCACATGCGTCGACGAAACGTCCTTCCAGGAGGAGAGGGAAAGAAATGGTAGGGAAGGGAGAGTGGCCGGGGATAAGCGGGTAAGCGGGGAGGGGGTAAGAGGGGGTAGGGGGGTTAAGGAGGGGGAAGGGGTAGAGGGGGGGTTGGGGGGGGGTAAGGCGGGGGGTAAGGGGGAGGGGTAAGGGGGGTAAGGGAGGGGGGTAAGGGGGGCGTAGGGGGCGTAAGGGGGGGGGTAAGGGGGGGGGGGTAAGGGGGGTTGGGCGTTAAGGGGGAGGGAAAGGGAAATAGGGAAAGGAAAAGAAGGTAGAGAAAGAAAAAAAAAAGAAAATGACAGAAAGGACAAAACTCTGAGCGTCCGAGCTGCTCCGTTTGCAGCAAGCGCTACGTTGTCTGGTTGCTGTTTCGAATTGTTGGTTGATTGATCGAATTTCAAGGCCGTAAGTTTTCTTTCATTTGATTTGGGGTGGGGATAATTAGTTGCATTTTGAGGGTCAAAACACTAGAAGAGGCCGCGATCGTCCCAGGCCGCGATCATCCCAGACCGCGATCGTCCCAGGCCGCGATCGTCACAGGCCGCGATCATCCCAGACCGCGATCGTCCCAGGCCGCGATCATCCCAGACCGCGTTCGTCCCAGGCCGCGATCATCCCAGACCGCGATCGTCCCAGGCCGCGATCATCCCAGACCGCGATCGTCCCAGGCCGCGGTCATCCCAGCCCGCGATCTTCCCAGGCCGCGATCTTCCCAGACCGCGATCGTCCCAGGCCGCGATCGTCCCAGGCCGCGATCATCCCAGGCCGCGATCGTCCCAGGCCGCGATCATCCCAGACCGCGATCGTCCCAGGCCGCGATCATCCCAGACCGCGATCGTCCCAGGCCGCGATCATCCCAGACCGCGATCGTCCCAGGCCGCGATCATCCCAGACCGCGATCGTCCCAGGCCGCGATCATCCCAGACCGCGATCGTCCCAGGCCGCGATCATCCCAGACCGCGATCGTCCCAGGCCGCGATCATCCCAGACCGCGATCGTCCCAGGCCGCGATCATCCCAGACCGCGATCGTCCCAGGCCGCGATCATTCCAGACCGCGATCGTCCCAGGCCGCGATCATCCCAGACCGCGATCGTCCCAGGCCGCGATCATCCCAGACCGCGATCGTCCCAGGCCGCGATCATCCCAGACCGCGATCGTCCCAGGCCGCGATCGTCCCAGGCCGCGATCGTCCCAGGCCGCGATCATCCCAGACCGCGATCGTCCCAGGCCGCGATCATCCCAGACCGCGATCGTCCCAGGCCGCGATCGTCCAGGCCGCGATCGTCCCAGGCCGCGATCGTCCCAGGCCGCGATCGTCCCAGGCCGCGATCATCCCAGGCCGCGATCATCCCAGGCCGCGATGGTCCCAGGCCGCAATCGTCCAGGCCGCGATCTTTCAGGCCGCGATCTCCTGGGCCGCGATAGTACATTTGCCACCACACACAGATACTCGGACATTGAGTTTGGCAGAGGTGAACAAACACGTGAAGGCGTAAACGAACCATGTGCACGACAAACGGGCGTTTTCAAAACAAATGACGTCATTTCGATCCAACACGTTCGAATGAATCCACAATAAATGGTTAAAAAATCTGACGCAAATTTCTTTTTTTTTGTTTGCGACAGATTTGACGACACCTGTGTGTTCGAAATGCCTGGCATCGCGTCATCCGGTGGCCCAGACGCAATCACTTTGGCATGCTCCTGAAAAGTTGACAGTTTACAAAAAATGTTTCATTTGACAGTTTGACACCAAACAAAAAAAACACAAACCGGCTGTTGGCACAGCGGTTTCGGTTTTGGCGCTGAAAATAGAAAAAAAACGAAATTTTCGTTTTTCACCGTGATGTGGTGAAAATGTCGTTCAAAAATAACCAGCAGCACACACCGGCCTGCTGCTGTGCCTCTGCGATTTCTTCCTTCGTGGGCACCCTGGCCGCCTGTGACACCTCTTCTGGGGTGCTGCCAATCAGCAGAACCTTGACGCCGTTCGTCATGCCCGCGTCGCACAGCTTTTGGTCGCCCTCTTTCAATTGTTTACCTAATAATGGATGCACTTTTGGCTCGCCATTTCAGTTTTGCCAATACCAATTTCTTAATTTGAACTGCTTGGCGTGAATACTCACTTGAATACAGCAGTTTCTGTAATGCTGGTGGCACCTCTGCAAAAAGTGAAACAACAGTTGAAGGGAACCGCTCGGTAATTCACTTGAGTGACTCAATGGAAAGGCTCACTGCAAATTTCGAACAGTTTCTCCTTCAGTTGTGCCACCGTGGCGTCCGCCGGCAACTCCACCGGGTATTTGGTCTTTCGGCCGTGGTGGACGTTTAGCTTGATCATCTGATTCACAAGAAGCAACTACTTCACAACACAAACTGAATCGCTCATACGCGCTAGAAGTGCGGTGTGATTTCAAAAGTCTATCAGTTGCGACAGAACTCGCACGAAAGGAAAATCGATCACTAAAAAAGTACAGCAGAGACGTGCCGGCTGGTCGGCAGCAGACTTGGCGGCAGCGTCGGGCGTTGCCGGTGCACTTGGCGACTCGATCGCCTTCGCAGGCGCGCTCTGCTGCTGTGGCGTGTCGTCGTGCCCTTCACCGGGCGCCTTCGTCACGTCCGTGTTTTCCTTTTCGTCAACGATTGTTGGCTCGCTCATTGTTTTTTATTTTTAGCAAGTTCAGGCACAAAAGGCTTCTTTCTTAAGGCAGATTTCTTTAGTCGATGACTGGCGGGATTGGCTCTGGAAATTTTCGATTCTGATTCGATACTGACTGAATGGAACAATTAGAAAATGATGTTGGAAAAAACAGTAATCTGATGGTACGATTTTGACGCACACGAAAACGCAACACAAACAGCAATTCGTTTGGTTAACATTATTTTTCCACATGAGCTGCTTTATCAGCACGTCGTATTTCAGCAAAAAACATAACAAAACTGCACACAAAGAACAAAAAATGTAATTTCGCAATGATCACGTTCATCCCAATTCAAGCAGCGCTTTTAGTTCTCCGTTTCTTCGTCATTTTTTGTTGTTGCTTCTTTGCCTTCGCCTTCAGTGAGTTCAAATTTACACCGTCCCCGTTGTCCCTAGTTTTCGCTGTTGTCCTTTTCGGTTGTTCTTGCGAGTTTGTCTCGTGCGTCGCCTGTTTCCTTGTTTTTTCAGGCGGTGCAACGAAGACACGCTCACGACGCCGCTGCTGTTTGCTGGCGGACTCCGATTGCTGCGCTCGTTTCAGTGCCGCTTTGCGCGCGGCTCGCTCCCGCTCTTTCAGGAAGTACTCGCCCGATTCAAGTTCTTTGTCAACCTGAACAAAACAAAGCCGCCACTGGTGGTCGCAAAACAATAAGAAACGTATCACCACGGTCTGAGACCATTCACAACTTCAGAATCGGTGTTTCCAGTTTTATGCAAAACAAGTTAGAAGACATGCACAAAATTTTTGTGAATCGATTGAATTTAGAATGTCGAACCTTGCTCAGCTGTGGTGGAGGTGGGAAAGGACTGTACGGAGCTTTGTTCTTCCATTTTTGCTTTTTCTTCTTCTTTGCCGCATTTGTGGACGCGCTTGTCTGCACTTTCTTCTTGAACTGAGGCAGAAAACGCTCCCAGTTCTCATTTCGTAGGCGTTCGTCTTTCATCAGTTCACGTTTGATCATCAGCGTCTGAAAAGATTAAAAAAATAGTAAAAAAACGGGTTGTTTGGTCACAACATCTGAACAAGCGCGCACCCCTCCCCAACCTTGATATTGTAGACTGGGTGAACATTGTTCATGCAGTCTTCGACAATCTTTCGAACCTGAAAGTTTTTTCGCTGATGCTTTTGTCATGAATGTTGTAGACATCGCTTAGTTCTGCATTGGCAACTAACTTGTTTCAAGCCGTTGTGTGGCCCAATCGCAGACACTGTGTTACCCTGCACCAGCACGTAGCAATTCGTCAACAACTCGATTGCCTGCAATCGCTTCGTTCAAAATTAAAGAACTATCAACAATCAGGACTAGAATATAACTGAAGCCCCCGGGACTGGGCGGGGGTCAGAGGCTGACTTCCTCTCGTGGCGAAGGCCATCAAGGTCCATTCACTCCTACATCAAACCACCGGTGTTTGGTACCGTCGGGTTTCG
This sequence comes from Theristus sp. LFF4_11, assembly GCA_030248135.1. NCBI lineage: Eukaryota > Metazoa > Nematoda > Chromadorea > Monhysterida > Xyalidae > Theristus > Theristus sp. LFF4_11. Next base: position 90,369 of record JASANC010002767.1, on the reverse strand, counting down.
AGAACCGGTAAGGGGAGCAACAAAACACACAAGAAATAAAGGGGAGTGAACGCACTGTGTGTTCGGTTCGGACACAGGTTTTCCCTTGTACACTCAGAATTAAAGTGACTTGAAAATAACAAACAAACAAGACAGGCACTTTCAACGTAGCGCCATTGGGCCCGATCAGCCTGGCGCGTCTCTTCACGAATCGTTCCTTGTTGTGCACCATTGAGCCGATTTTGATGATGTCACAGAACATGTCGTCTTGCAGTATGCGAACGGCCTGCAATACCAACCAAACGGACCGGCAAATGCGACGTTTTGTGCACGAATTTCAAGTTCACGTTCAACTGTGAAATCGTGCTTTGTGCACAAATGCATTACCTGTTCACAGGGTACAGAGCGCGAGAGCAGCTTGATGAGATCACGTGCCCTGATGATGACGTATGGATCCCACACCTGGCGCGTCGTGTACACGCTCATGCTGCCCTCAACCACGTCCAATTCAGCTTTCACTCCCTGCGTTTTCTTGTGCAAATGATTCATGCGTTCAATTCACGCTGTGGCAAAATTCAGATGTGTAATTGATAATCTTCTCTTGAAAATCAATCACTACTCAACTGAAAGCATGCAGGAAACACAATTTGCTATGCCGAATGACATCGTAAAACCACACAAACAGTATTAATTTCTCACATGATCGGCCAATGTCTTTTGGACAATCGGCCAACAATCACGCAGGTACTTCTCACGGTATTTCGGGAATAACGTTGCGAACGACGACTCACACAGCAGCCCACCAGGGTTGTCTTCCTTGCTGAATGTGCCAATGTCCCACCTGAAAACGCAGAAAACGAGTGCGTTTAAAATAATAGATAAACAATCAAAGATGCTACGCAGGTGGTGAGACCATTTTGGATCGGCTCCCTCTGGCAACTCGGCATCTGCAGCTGTTGATGTGGACGCCATTGCTGATTGAACAAAAAAAAAACGCTAACAGTTTAATGAGCACCAAATATTGGGCGACAGTAAAAATACGCAAATACAAAACAGAACTGTTTTAGCTGTGTTGACCAACAGCCAATGACGAATGTTTTATAAACAACTTCTCATTCCTTTCAATCTAACGAAATGAATCAAATAAAGTTTATTTTTACTTATAAAAACTTGCACAACAGATCAGTGCCTACAAAACTGAACCACACACGCGTCGAACAACAATGATACAAATTATTATCATAACCAACATAACGCAGAGTTCACGCCATTCCCATCTTCTTTTTGTCTTTCATCTTCTTTCGAACGTAGTTCAGGTCTCGCTCCTTCCAAGTGCTCTTTTTCAGTTTGATTGGTCGGTTGCCAACGTATTTGCCTGAATTGCAAGTGAACGCTCAAAAGGTGAATGGAAAACGCTCAGATTTCACTGTTACCAATTCGTGTAACGAAACGATCTTAATGCAAACGTCAAGACTGTTTGTGTGTGTTGCATCAACTTTTATCAACCGGGTTTCATTCATTCAAATTCACACAGACGATAACAACGACAGACGCAAGATCGTGCTGTGACCAACGCGGTGCATACCGTACTCTACAGTAGCCCAGTATTCTCACCATTCATCTCCCTCATGGCTCGTATCATGTCCTCCGGGTCAGTGAACGCCACAAATCCATATCCCTTTGATTTGTTGGTGCGCTGATGTCGTACGACTTTCGCCTTGACGAAGCTGGCGTATTTGCGAAAGGTCTTCGCGAGCAGCTCGTCGCTCACCTCGTTGCCGAGGTCGCCAGCGAACAAACGGTAATCGTCTGAGCGACACACGCAAACTTGTGCACTTTACACACGTGTTCCATGTTCCGAAGCTGAGCTCAGCTCATTCCGGATGTGCGTGTGCTCAACCAAAAAATGGTTCACCTGATTTTCAAGGAGGATTGCTTGTTTTCTATACCTTCCCTTGAAAATTAGACAACAAGCCATTTCAAACAACCTGCACCAACACGCAAATTTCGAACAGGGTTCATTTTTGTGCAAGTCGCTTATTGGTTGCGTTCACATTTTGACGCACGACGCAAATCAAAAGAATTGACATAACCAATCAACGTGGTGGTGGTCATAGAATAAAATTTGGTGAAATCAGGCAAGAATCAGAATCACACGAGCAGATTGATAACGATGAGATCACATGACTTGCTGTCAGGCATGTCGAAGAAGCAAACGTGCAAAAGGTTCAGCTCACTGGGATCCCACTCGAGCAGTTGCGGGTCCTCCCAGACTTGCCCGCCTGCGACTCGCACGTATTTCGTCGGCTTCTTCATCAGAGGTGCTTTCTGAAGAACAGACGAAACAAAGGCTACACCAATCAAATGAGACAACAAAACTGGCCACACGAACAAGGTCTGGTAGTGAATGCTCGCACGCTGATTGGTCGCATTTAGTTGGGTCAACCAATGATCGTGCTCAATTCAATAGTGCAGCGATTGCAAGATACAAACAGGCGTGCTCACCCTGGTGACCGTGGTGGTCGAGGGGGTTGAGAAACGCGCATAGGCAGATTCGGCCACAGCTGATGTGGCAGCAGCAGAGGGCGCCTCATCATCCGAGTCGCTGTGTGCATCTGCAGTGCCCATTATGGTGCCTGTCGGCATTGATGTTGCCAACGGATTGTTGCTGTTCGCAGCGGACATTGCTTGGTTCGATTGTTGCTTTAGTGCTCTGAAAGCAGTCAGTGTTTGCGCGGTTGTTGTTCACTGAGTTGTGTTCGAAACTTCGAATAATGACAACTGACTGACAGTGAACTACACTGTAGCTGTGACTCTGTAAAAAGTCACACATAAGAACTCACTTATTAGGCATCGAAACTCCACTTAACGCAGCTGCAGTTGAGCCGGGCGGGGCGTAGCGAGATGGGGGTGCTTCGATTACTGGTGCTGAAAAAAGACACGCAGGGTCGCGTCACAGTCAGAGTGGTCAACCAGTTTGCCAGAGGATATCTGATACTTTTTCTACAAAAAAGAAGCTCACCATTGACAGGCGGCGGTACGGCGGGTGCATTGGTCGGGCCAACCGCGGGCGCAGAGGTGGACGATGAAGCGCTGCTGCTGACGGGCATCGGTGGCGGCATCATCGCCCGTGGCATTCGGAACTGAATCGTGAAAATCACACAAACAATGTGGATGGAGTGCCCAATAGCACGCTAACTCGATAAATGCGCATTCATCAGTATTTAGTGACGCGTAGTTGTGTTAAAACATAGCTACGCGACCACTAAACTGCTTCATGAATGCCCCTTAACTCGGACCAATCAGCACGCTCACAAGCATCAAGTAGTGTATAACAAAATCAAAATAGCGTTTGCATTGAACTGCGATGTGAGTGAGCTGGCAACAAGACACACAGACCATTCTTGGTGGCGGCATCATGGGCATCATGGGCATGCCGGGCAGTGGCGGTGGGTAGAGGCCGGGCGGCGGTGCGTACGCCTGACCCTGCACCGCGTGCGGCAGGAAACGAAGCGCTGCACCCGGCAGACCAACTGCAACAGAACACTACATTCGTGGCAGCGGCAGTTCATTGCGACACCGTTCAACTCGTCTGCCAGCAACAAAACCACAAATCACCCACAACCAGCGGCACAATGTGCAAAAAGCAAAAAACTGGCAGCAACGTACATGGCACCTGCGGACGCAGCGGGCGTGTGGCTGAGATCTCGCTCTCGAATCTGAAAAGTTGCTGACGTTTGCAAATGAAGAACATAAGAAAATGTGACATTTGTCGGCTAACACTTACTTGGCCATTTCAGCTTCGATCGCTTTTAGTTTCTCCATTGCTTTTGGTTAATCACGTAAACTGAACGACTGAAACTAAGAAATGAATGGAATTAACCAAGAATGAACTGAGACTCGTCAGGATCATCGACTCTAAAGCACAACAACACCCAACGGTGCTGGGAGCATGTTAGCCCAGAATTCTTTGAAATCCAACATTGGCAACCACAATAAGTTCGCGCAAAACGAGTTTATTCCGTAGATGACAACGTAACAAAGATAACAAAACAAATAAAATCTGCACCGCAAATACACCGGCTGAATGAAAATCTGTAATCAAATGTGGCAAACTGTTCAAACTGAAGAATAACAATGAACCGCAAATTAGCAGTAACAAAAAAATCACTGCTCAGAGTCAGTGATACTGAGATATCGGGGCGGGTGCGGCTCGCTTGCACCGCGGTGACTGCGTCAGCATGAATCGTGTTCTTGGTGAGAGCTGCGCTCGTTTCTGTGGCGACATGCTGCCAGTTGCCGTCTTGGACGCACGCCACGACGCATATTTGCCTGCACACACACGCAATAGTGCACTCGTCCAAACGGCAGCTGATTGGCCGAACTATGTGACGTAAATCGATTTGAACCCAAGTAGTGTACAGACATCCAAGTGAAAAAAATGCCAGGTTTTGTTCAAAACCAGTCATGTTGAGAAAAATCGGAAAGCTTTCCGTAGCGACCTATAAATGAAGCATGCACCCAGCAGTTTGCATTGCAGAGTACCAACCGATGATGCGACTGCGTTCGGCGAGCGTGCTCGAGCGTGCGCCCGGCTGAGCGCCACAAGGCGACTGGCCGAGCGGATGCCTCGAGCGACTCGGCGACTGTTGCTGCTGTGCACGCAGTCGCTGCTGCCGCTGGCGTCGCACGCCCCGTCGACGGCCTGTTCTGATCGGCAGCAGTCTCGCCACGGCCGACGCACCGAATCGCCGCCGTATGAACTGCTGCTGACGTTGCAGGTGCGGAAACTTGTGCGCGTAGTTGACGAGCGCTCGCTCGGCCGCGTGCATCTCCGCCTGCTGCACACTGCACGCACGACCTGAGAAACGTGGCACGCCAGCTGGCACACGTGATGGCAGTCGCAATATACACTGCATTGCACATACACTAGGCAGCTGGCTGGCACCGCCGTAAACCCACGGTCGAACTCGAAATCGTGGCAAAACATGCTGACTGCTGGATTGCGCTCATGTAGTCTTATTGTGCAGCTCGATGCAGCCAATCAGCATGCGCGGACTAACTGTCACCGCTTGTCTGCGCATGTACAAGCAGAGACAAAGCAGACGGCATGCAGCAGCACACTGCGCTAGCGAAACAGCCCGCCCAGACGGACCAGTTGCGAGTCGATGCCGACGGAAGTAAACGGCGACCGTGTAGGTGCGCGTGTTCGTTGGGCCCTCGACAGCGATCACCTTGTAGTGCGGAATGTCTGGCTCGCCGCCGTCGAAACGACGCAGGGTGAGGCAGCACTGTTGCAGCTGTGATTTGGCGTCGTTCCAACGTTGCGACACGATAAAGTACTGCGAACCATAGATGGACAGCAGTCAGAAACAGTTGTCAACAGAGAACACATATTGTGGGGCATATCCTGTGGTGATGCTACGCCATGCCAAGCAGCATACCTTGAGACGCGGAAAGAAGCACACTTTGCACAGCACCTTGCACGGCTCGAGGCCGGAATCGACGAACAGCGAGCCAATCAGTGCTGCAAACATAAACTAGAACGCTGATCAAAAAAACGTGCAAGGCCAAAGCGCGCACACAGGCACACTTACACTCGACCAGATCGGCCTTGTCCTTGGTGCGCAGCTCCGGCAGTTTGTGTTTGTGCATCGCGGGCGGCATGATCTGGAAGTGCGCCAGGCCCAGGTCGTCGCACACGACCGACTGCGTTTTGTTGTTGACAAGCGAACTCCGCAACAGCTGCATTTGTGCAAATGTGCAGCACAATGAACAAACGGGAACAAAAAGGCAAACAAAGGTACACGGGCTGACCGACAGATGACCCTCGTGGTGGTCGGGGAAATGTTTGTACAAATACTCCGAAGCGATCAACTGCAGCACCGAATCACCCAAGAACTCCAGCCGCTGATTGTGACCGCTGAAAAGACAAAGCAAGCGGTCACGTGCAACCGAACGCACTTTCAGAGTTTCACTCATTACTCAATCCATCGTCTCAATCTAGAAACTGCCTTTTTACTCAGAATTCGAATCAACGTAAACGTGGCGTACTATGTGAGAAAATTGAAGCCAACATTGCGGCGCGTCATCGCCTTTGCGAGCAGCCGAATGTGCCGATAGCGAATGCCGGTTCGCTGCTCAAACGCGAGCAGTTTCTGCAGAATCGGCACTTTCTCCACCCAATGGCGGTCACCGTTCGGCTCTTGTTGCTGCAACAGAAACAGAAATTGGCAGTTGCATTTCGCCTGAATGAAACAGTGGGTTACAAATCGATGAAATATTGGACATTCGGTGCACTGCTGAAACGACGCCCTTCAGGCTAATGAGCTGATGAGGTTCGCGCGAATAGCTGTCAATCAAGAACAACCTTGCAACCGGAAACCTGCAACGGATGTGGCGACAGATTCATCCAGACGTGATACCGCTGCGGATGCTGCGTCGGGTCGAAGAAGGAGCGCGCGAGGAACTGCTGCGCGGTGTGCACGCCCGCGTCGAGGAACAGTGCGCCGAGCAACGCCTCGAACGCGTTCGCGAGCGCGTGACGCAGGTCGGCCGAGTGGCACAGGTCAGGCCCGTGCGCGTACAGCAGGTACGCAGGCAGCTGCAGCCGCTGCAACGCACACAACCGCTGGCAGCACGCCACAACACAAGCACAGGGTGGGCCAAAAAAAGGTTCCATTTTCAAACTGCTGTCACTGGCTGGTGTTTTAATATTATGAACTGAAATTTTCAGCACTGATAAAACATGTGATGCCATTTTACTGACAAAATTTTTTTCCCGATATATAATTCCTGGCGCTCACTGTGGCAGATTTTCTAAAAAAGTTCGAAAAATCAACAAATTGACTGAAATGAGTGCAAGAAAAAAATTAGTATCAAGATGCGTGATCCAATTTTGAAACTGTTGCGAAGGTGACAAATGGGTCTTTTTGGATACCCGGGGTATTGATAGTTCAAATCATGCGCTCAGAGTGGAAAGGTCTCACACTTGAATTGCATTTGAGCAGCTCGAGCGAATCTCTGATGCTGCACAACGGACTCGAGTCAGCAGCCATGCGACTGCGACAGAAAGAATTGTTCAGTTGACTTTTTTGTTTTCTGTGTTACTCTGTCTGTTAATTTGTTTCTTTTGAAAAGTTTTTCTGCGGTTTGAATAAAAACAGTGTTTCAGTTTCAGTTTTCTGCAGTTTCGTCATCGTTAAGTGGACAGCAGAACAACGGGTCTGGTGTGCTATCTGGTGGGAGCAATCTGAAAGTTTTTCTGCAGTGACTCGCCAGTTTCGCGTGAAATTCAATCCAGCCGCTGCGGACGAGAACCTTGATGATGATTTGGATGTCTATGAGCAATGATTCGTTGTGAAATTCTTGGTTAAAAATCCGTTTTTTTGAAAATTTGGGAATTTTTAAACATTGTGCTGTAAAACTGAATCTACTTCACCAAATTGGATAAAAATTTTGTCAGAAAAATGGCATCACATGTTTTATCAATGCTGAAAATTTCAGCTCATAATATTGAAACACCAGCCAGTGACAACGGTTTGAAAATGGAACCTTTTTTTGGCCCACCCTGTACATTGAACGACAGCATGGAAAAAATAATAATTGTGACTTGAAAACGAATCACGTTACCATGGCGACCGCGCCCAGATGCCGATTCTGCACGAGCGCCGATCGATACGTCGCTAGGCCGCCTTCGTCCAAATCGGGAAACATGAAGAACAGATGAACGCTGACACGAACAAAGAAAGTTGCTGTTTTCCAAAGAAAAAACCTGCCAAAATTGCCGGAGTGTATGATAAAACCAACGAACGTTGTGAGGAATTCGATGACGGCGTCGCCGAGGTATTCGAGTCGCTCGTTGTTGGCGACCAAGGAAACCTTGACGTGTTTAGAACCCATGCGCGACATGATGTCGATCAGCGCCGTGATACCTAATTAGAAAAAAAAACACAAATTTTATGATGAACGACCCAAGAAGGACAGGAGAACTGGAGGGTTGAAGGATTGACGTTCACCTCGTTTCCTGGTGACGGCGCGCTCCAATCGGCGCTGTCCGTAGACGGGCATTCGAATGCCGCAGTTGCTGAGAGCGTTGCGCACGTGGTCCGGGTTGATGCCGTGCTGCGCCCGGTACGACGGATGAGTCAGCGCCAGCTGCAGTGCACAGGGCAGCTAGCTTTTGAAAATCGCTAATACTCCTGGCATCACACATTGATGTGAAATACCAGTAGCAGATGTGCAGCACACCGCACCAACCACCGAATCACCAACCTCCAACAACGCCCGATTACGAAACTCATACTGGAGACAGTGGCGCTCGAGTGTTTTCAGCGACCAGTGAAAGCGAACGTGACCAACCAACGCGAGCAACATCACCAGGTGCTGCAATCGATGTGCGTGCAACGTGCAATCACAAACTGAACAACACTGCGCAGCACAATGAAAAGGCAAAACAGAGCAGATCAGTAGACAGTGCAATTGCGTGATCTACCTGCACCATGTCGGGGTATATGCCAGTACGCATGAAGCCAGCTGCTGGCACACTGGCAGTGACATCGCGACGCAGACCACTGAATGAAATGCAGTGTCGTTCACTAAAGTTCTACTTTCAGACCAAGCACACTGATTGGCCTGCATCACATCACACGACCAACCAGCGCGCCTGAATAAGAGAATGCAGGTTAGTTGAAAACAGAAGCTGCTTGCGTTTCCACACGTACGCATGTGCCTTCAATTCGTGCACCCTTTCCAGCTTGTCATTCAGTCGTTGTTTGTCTTCGACCGTCAGCTTCGGTTTCACCATCAGCAGATGTTTCAGCTTCACATATTGCTTCCACGCACGTTGGTATCTGCGAATTTCGATTTCACGTGTTACGTAATTCATGGCCGAAACGGCTGGTGAAAACGTGCGCAAAAAATACAACACAAATTTAAAATTTATGAGAATTTGTGCAGCAACCGACTCTGGATGTCCACTGTAGGTGAGCGTCGAGGGGCGCATGCCGAAATGAACGATCCTTGGCTGGCCTCCGCTTCGATTCAAGCCATCCAATCGAATCGTGCATGGACGCTGCACACAGAAAATTATGAAAAATGAAAACACCAACAATCCGCTGAGCACAATCAAGCGTTCAGCCAACCTTGCTCGGATTGACCACGAGCTGTCCCTTCAGCTGGTTCACCACTTCGTGCCACTCTTCCTCAGTGGCCGTGTGTAGCGCATGCTGCAAGAACTCGTCAGACAAGAGCTCTTTGTGTTGACGTATCATATGCGCCATCACAGCAGACATTGGTAGGATCTCCTTGCCGCCCTCTGAAATGGTGAAATAAAAAACGTCAACACGAAGCAAGCATAAAGCTGCTTCTTTCATTACATAGATGACCGGCTGCGAAACTCCAAAACAATAATTGGATGAACATGAAAAATCAAACGACCAACAAAACATTCAAAAGAAATCCGAAAAAATTGAACAATCATTTGACCGTCGAGAGCGCGTGTGAACCGCGGCAACACGTGCACGAACGGGCACCCATCCGCCTGCTCATGAGCGTCCGTCGTTTTCGGTCGCAGCTTCACGTCATACAGTTCAAGCAGATCATAACAGAGGTAGGACAAGAAAGCATCCAAGTCACCGACCGTAAACACCTGCGCAAATATCATGGAAATGTACACAGTTTCAAATTTTGAACGTTAATAACACTTTTGAACACTTTTGAACTTTTGAACGCAAAAATATTTTACACGACAGCCTGATACCTCCGGAGGGTCTTCCTTGACGACGTGCACCGAGTAGTGAATGTTCCACCGGGTGAGCCCACACGGCGGCATCTGATTCAACAACAGCGCACATCGTTTGCTTCATTCAAATTGTGGTCTGTGATCACCAACAACAAAACAGCGCCCACCTTCTCCGGTATGGGCTCGTGCGTGAACAGTGAGTAGCCGTCGAAATAATAGTCGTGCTTGTCGTGGCGGATCGACGTTCGAACGGGCGACTGAAACAAGAATGACCATACAGACATATGAAGCGGTCGTCATCATCAAGATTGGCCACTGCAGAATGCTGACCGTGATGTTGCGAAACGGCATGATCGTCATTCGGTAGTGGTACAGTCGAGAGCGGTTGTTTGACGATGGATCGCACGGTGCGATGCGCTGCAGCATTGTAATGAACAGTCTGTCGCGACAAACACAACAGCTCAAACATTCCGTAAAACCTGGCGATTTACTCGGCTTAACTAAAAAGATACACACAAACAATGAATGGAGACACTAAATGCGCGAAGCGATTTGTTTGCGAATCGCGAGCAGCTCACTGACGTGTTCGCCAGCGTACAAGTCGTGTCTGACGCCCGAGCGGCGTGCGTTCCACGAGCACCGACAGAGTGGTCCGTCGTTCAGCTGCTGCGGCTCATTGAACCACAACTCATCGTGCAGACGCGCCGGATGCGAGCGCTTGCGTTGCATCTCTTTCAGCGACTGCGAGAATCGGCTGTTCTTGTTGCCTTGCAATTCCCGTTCACCATCAGACCCAGAATTTTCGTCGCTGGAGCTTTCGCTGCTTGTCGCACTCGCCTCAGCGTTCTTGGTGGATGTTTGCGCAGTTTTCTCATTGTCCATTTTAGCCGTTTCGTCGTCGTCGGACGAAATCGGCTGCGCGCTTTCATCAACAACGGTGGCGCGCTTTGCCGTCGCCGTCGCCGCAACGTCTGCTGCCTTCTTGCTGGCAGCTTTCTTCTTCATGTGCGCCCTCTTTCTGCGGCGCTCCTGTTTCTTGCGTTGCTTGCGTTCTGCTTTGTTTTCATCGTCTTCAGAGTCAGAGTCGTGTCGCCCACCTGAAATGAAGCCACATTTGGGTAGACTGGAAAAGCCTACAAACCACTGAGCGGACGTTTTGCACATTTGCGAACTTGCACAGACCGCAAAGACACGGCTGGTAGTTTGGTTTAGTCGCCGGTCGCAAGGGGCCAGGCTGCGCTGCACGTGCGCCACGCAGCGATTTGGTGAGCCGTGCAAACTTGCGATGCAACGAACGCAGCTTCTCCGTGCCATGGTGCTCGCACTCGCGCTGTAGCAAAACACACAAACGGAATGAAATAAAATGCTGCACTCGAACAAACACGCGTTGCTTCGGTCGCGAATGCACGGTGCAAATACTGATGCACTGCTTTGTTAAAAATCATCGATCAAAATAAGCGTGAACGAACGAGCAATTAAACTTAAAATGTTCATATCTTTTATTGGACTAGTTTTTTAAATTGCCACATAAAGATTGAAACTAGTTTCTCTCCTGCGTCTGCAACCGCAATCAGTCGCAGCACCCAAAAAATTGACAGCAGCACAAGTGTGATTTTCACTTACGCGGACGTAATAGAGTCTGGCAGGGACATGCTGCAGCCATCGGTCCGACTCTGCCAACGCCTGCGGGCCACGCAACAACTCATCGTCAGTCTCGCTCACATCCGAGCCACCGACCGTGTCAAAGTCGATCTGGTCGCGGCAAACTGCGTTCTCATGCTCGTCCACATCCGTCTGCAACGAACGCTGCGATACGATCGCACTTTTTTATGGAAATTTTAGTTCAACCGGGCATTTTTTAAGTGATCGGTCCATCCTTCCCTGACACCATTCGTTTGCAGTGGACGTTCCCCTCCTACCAAGAGGAATGTTCTCGAGAAAAAAAACCCGGAGGGAACGGATTCAAAATGCAGTGTTTCGACTCGGCATAAATTATGCAACCAATGCTTGGACGTGAAGGATCCAACAGGGCAAACCAAATCACTGCGTCGCATCTGGCACTGACCCAGGCGGAGTCACTGCTGGTGTCGTCGTGGCCGCGTTCACTGGCGCTCACGTCCTCCAGCGCACTCCCAGCAGCAGTTGTGAGGCGTTGCGTGTTGCTGCGTGCTCGCACGACCACGGACGCACTGCGACTGCGACTGTCTGCGGTGGCCAGTGGCGCTGCATCGGTGGCACTGCGCGACACAACGCCGCCATACGCCACAGGCAGCTTGCGCTTGTCGCTGTCAGCTGCACAGCAGAAACAAATGTGAACAATGGCACGCCCACTGCAGCCTACATGCAAAAACGCCCTGACTCTCAGCAAAATAACAGGCAACTGTACTCGTGGACATATCAACATAAAAAGATAATCTGTCATGTGAAGATAAAAGAAGCCAATAACAATTTTGGGAGAAAAACACCGGTTTCATTTTTGTAAAGAGAAAGACGACAAAAAACCGTACGAGGCGAGCTCAAATCGAACGCTGATGACGCCGGTGAGGCAGTGTGCAGTGGCTGAGCGCCCAAACAATGTCGCGGTGCACCAGAATACGCACTCTGCTGCGCAGTGGCTGCGCGCGCCGGTGCAGCGGTGCGTTGCTGCTGTAAATTCGGCTGTGTGTAACTCTTGCGCAGAGTTGGCGATTGATGCAACGAGCGTGGTGTCCGTGGTGGCGTGTGCGTTGTTGCTGCTGCTGTTTTCGTTCTGCTCGTTGCGCTCGCCGTTGCATCAGATGGAGCAGCCAGCGCACGACGTTGCTGGTGCAGATGAGCTCGACCGCGACTCTGAATGCAACGCATAACGTTATTTACAATTGAGTCAGCGGCGCTGTCGCCTCTTTGAACACAGAAAAACATTGCCTTTGCCCAATCAACGCATCAAAGCCATGTTTCAAACACACAAACAACGTTGTCAGCATGGATTGTTATCTTTTTTGCGATGATTTTTGAATTCATCAGACTAGATGCAGTCATGTCACTGAATGTTGTTGCGAAAGTGAATGTAATAAAAATGAGAAACCCGTACCGTCTGCGCACGGTTGTTGCTGCCGCTTGCGCTCACTTTTGCATCCGATTTATCCGTGGAGCTGAGCTTGTTTGGCGACTGTTGCTGCGGTTTCAACGGTGACCCGAGCTTCACACGAAACAATTTCCGTGCGCCCATGACGTCGGTTGTGCCACGCCGTCTGGGGCCGAATGAAGTCACCTTGCATGTTGCTTCACCGGTTTTCAGCGACTTCACGCCCAAGGTTGGCGACTTCTCGACTAAGCCGCCGCGTGCGCGCGCGACACGATGCAGTTTGTCTTTCTGACACACAAAAACAAAAAACCGTCAGTTAAGATTCAACCAGACAAAATCAACAAGGCCTTTACATTTTACTAACACTATCAGTGAACTTCGACGTTTGTTTTTCAGTGCTGGCATTTGGTTGGCCAAAGAAATTGCGACCAAAGCCACGCGAACGTTGCGAGACACGGCCGCCGCGCGACGCCACGGATGGTTGCCGCTTGCAAGTTGGCTCACTCGATGATGCTGTGCTGAGGTCAAGCTGCGACTGAGTTTCCTGTAATATTGCCGGGAGGAAATATAATGGGAAACAAACAAAACCAAACGGAAACGTAAGACAAAGTTGTAGAATGCAGGATACTTTAAAAGGCACGTCGTTTGTTTGTTTTGTTCAAACGCAGCCCAGCCGATCTGCACCAGTGTTATGAGATCAGTGATTGATGAACAAACACAAATCAGTGACACAAAACAACACAAATCACTTCATACAACAAACTGGCAACGGTGCCACTGTCACTTTACTTTGTTGTTTTGCCGCGTGAGCGCTGCAGCTGCATCGGCAGTGTTTGAGGCAGGCGCAGCAGCGACAGAGCACCTGGTGACGCCCACATGCAGAGGCGCTGTGCTCGCAGCAACGTTCGCGTCATCGTCAATCACCAAATCCATCGGTGAACCGGCTCGAACGGTCTGCGTTGTTGGGGGCGACTGCGAGGAGCTCGCTTGTGAGGACGCCAACGACGGCGGTGGCTTGCTCAGATCCGGCATCACCGGACGCACAGACACGTTCGAGACACTCGGGTGAGTTTGTGCGGCGACGGCGTTGTAGCCTGCGAGCGCCATTTGCGCTGCGTTCGCCTGGAGGCTGCTGGTGGCCACTGGAGAGCCAGTGAGTGTGCCAACGCCGAGTGCATGTGCATTGGTGATCATGGCAGCGAGTGCGTTGTGCTGCAGCTGTTGCTGTTGCAGGAACAGTGTGAGTGCTGCCGATTGCGCAACACTGCTGACAGGCTGCGGCAGCGGGTACGCGTTGTTGGCGGGCGACAGCAGCGCTGGCTGCGGCGCGTTCAGCAGCAAAAACGGATTGAATGATGTCGCCAGCGAAAACGCATCTAGCGAATTCGCGACCGAAACAATCGCCGCCGGCGCCGGACCGGGCACCACTGGCACTGCGCTGAAAACCGCTAATATTATCTTTTTGTGCGAAAGAGACTGAGCAATGTTGAATGATGTGTGTTGTGTGGAAAAGCCGCACAGCTGAAAAACTGAACGCGCTGTTTCGCGTCCGAGCGTGTTCCGAGTAAGAATTAAAATAATTTTGTTTTGTGGAGAAGATTTTGATTAGCTTTGTTCTTTCAATTTCTTGTTTTTAAATCTGCCGCTAGATCACGGTTAGCTTTGTTTTGTTGATAATTTCCAATTGCCCAGCAGCCGTGAAAAGGTGCAAATTTGCAAAGAAAGTGCCATTACAGTGCTCAATTTTAAGCTGAAAAGGTTTAAATATAAGGTGAATTTTTTAGATAAAGAATAAAGATGCCCTTTTGGTTGAAGATAAAAACCAAGGAGTGAAGGTACTCCTTCAAAATACGGGTCCGCTCAAATTTCATCGCAACGCGCTGATTGATGGCTCAAATGAAAGCCCTCGTTCTGCTGAGTAATCCTGTGTATGGGTTTTTTGAAATTCAAAAATTTGAAGAAGTTATTTGAATTTAAAATTTTAGATAGAGTGGGTCTGTGGTGAGCTTGTCAAGTGCACTGAATGTTGTATTTATGTGCTTGATAGATATTTATGATGGATACCGTTCACATGATTGCATGAAACAGTCATATGTCGGAAGTTTGGTCCCACGGGTTACGGTAGCGGCAGTTTTGGGTCTTGACACGAAGTTGCAGAAAACCACTTTGTTTCTTGTGAATAACACTTGAAACCTTTTAGAAACATGCAGCATTATAACAGAATGTCAAAAACCGGATTTCAAGGATTACGGTAACTCTGCAGTAGGTCTCGACACGATTGCTTAAAAACGTCCTTTTATTGCCAAGAAAAGCTACTAGAATGATGGATACCGTTCACATGATTGGTGGGTTGACAGAAAACTTTGACATCGCAGTCGTGAAAATGAAAAAGTATGCCAATGAAACCCGGTAACGAATGCAGCAAGTGACTCGAAGGGTCGCAAACAAATGTCTTCTCAAGCAAAAATGTTGTGTAACATTAGCTGCGTTTGTACATGTAGGAAAGTAGCGATGTCACCCTGAGAGTAGCCATACAGCACATGCCAATTTCGTAGCCGCCGTTTGCTGAACGTCGCTGAATGGGACAGCCGAGTGTTTTCTGAGTTCCGTTGCATGTTTCTAAAAGGTTTCAACTGTTATTCACAAGAAACAAAGTGGTTTTCAGCAACTTCGTGTCAAGACCCAAAACTACCGCTACCGTAACCCGTGGGACCAAACTTCCGACATATGACTGTTACATGCAATCATGTGAACGGCATCCATCATTCTAGTAGCTTATCTTGGCAATAAAAGGACGTTTTTAAAAAATCGTGTCGAGACCCACGGCAGAGTTACCGTAATCCTTGGAATCCGGTTTTTGACATTCTGTTATAAATGCTGCATGTTTCTAAAAGGTTTCAACTGTTATTCACAAGAAACAAAGTGGTTTTCAGCAACTTCGTGTCAAGACCCAAAACTACCGCTACCGTAACCCGTGGGACCAAACTTCCGACGCAATCATGTGAACGGCATCCAACATTCTAGTAGCTTATCTTGGCAATAAAAGGACGTTTTTAAAAAATCGTGTCGAGACCCACTGCAGAGTTACCGTAATCCTTGGAATCCGGTTTTTGACATTCTGTTATAAATACTGCATGTTTCTAAAAGGTTTCAACTGTTATTCCCAAGAAACAAAGTGGTTTTCTGCAACTTCGTGTCAAGACCCAAAACTGCCGCTACCGTAACCCGTGGGCACCAATTTCAGACGTATGACTGTTTCATGCAATCATGTGAACGGTATCCATCATAAATATCCATCAAGCACATAAATACAACATTCAGTGCACTTGACAAGCTCACCACAGACCCACTCTATCTAAAATTTCAAATTCAAATAACTTCTTCAAATTTTTGAATCTCAAAAAACCCATACACAGGATTACTCAGCAGAACGAGGGCTTTCATTTGAGCCATCAATCAGCGCGCTGCGATGAAATTTGAGCGGACCCGTATTTTGAAGGAGTACCGGAGTGAAAGACTAACTTCGAAACTGTCGCAACAATATGTTCATTAAAAGAAACAGACGCAGCGGACATTCCCATTGCAAGCAATTCGTTTGTGATCGACCCCCCTCCAGCAGAGGCCTGCTCAGCCATCGTTGTTGCAGCAGCTGTCTCTGTCGTTGAGCACAGAACCGGCACCGGTTCACGGTTGCGGCATATCCGCTGAAATTGAATGGCGCAGTGCGCAGACGCAGATTCATAAATCATGCGAAAAATGTGATTGTTGTTTTGGGATTGTATCCAAAGTTGGGTACTGTTTTCTTTTGTGTTTGTGGCTTAGTTGTTCTTGTTCCGTTCCAGACAAAAAGGGAAGCGAAGGCGAAAAAGCACATTTTCGATCAGGGATTTGGATGTCACGGGAGGGTTCTGATTCTGAAAACTTTTGCCTGGAAGACATAAAATAAGTCAATTTTAACTGACATTTTTGCTCGAATTTTCGGTAAATTTTCTTAATTTTAGGCAAAATATGCGTTTATACTGAATTTGTTTGAGCATTTTAAAGCAAAATTATGCTGTTTTTAGTTTTTACCTTTGAAGCGTTTCTCCTCTCTGTTTCTACGATGACATATTTTTTTAAAACGTGTCCCAATGAAATGACGTCATGTGCCGTAAAACATGCGCTTGTCGTTCACAGCAAACCAGACTTTTCGTTTAGCCGATTTCTACATTTTGACAATTTCTACTTTCAGGTCAAAGATCGACGAGCAAAGTCCAGATACTGATAGAAGCTTCTGCAATTGGGTTCATGAGGTCGTTATTAGACTAAAACGCAGTAAATTACCTTGGTTTGGTTTTATCCTTAAATTGGAGAAAACCTACTTGTCAACTCCTGATTGTTGTTGCCGATTTGTCGTCTCGAAGAAGCGCGGCGACGTTGCCCATCAACAACAATGTGAAGTGTGAACCGGGGCGTTTTCTATCTGCAGTATTCTAGAAAGTACTACGGAACACAGAAAAATCATTTGAAACAAGAACAACGACCTGGGTTTGAATCTACATCCACATGCTGCAAAAGGTAGGTCCAAGTCCGTTGCGTCCGTGGCGTAGTGGTAGAACTTCGGCCTACAGTTCTGTAGGTACCGGGTTCGAACCTCGCTGTGGACAAGACATACTCGTGGAAAATTAGAGTGACCAACGAACATCTAATGGTCTATTCCCTCCTGAGCCGAGGGAAAAATTGGGCTCGGGGCAGTATTGCCCGTCTCCGCCGGAGTTTGGTACCTGGTACCTTCGGGTTTCCGGAACCGGCGCGCGTATAATTTAAAAAAAATTAAATTTAAAAAAAGTCCAATCCAAGTCCAAGTCCAAATTGACGAAATTTTCACAAAAGTTTTTGTCAATTTTAAAGGTCAAAACTGCCTTATTTGGTTTTGAAAGTGCAATATTCGAACTCAGCGCGTCCGTAATGCATCATTATTATGTGTTGATGTTGATGTGAATGCATCATAATGTTGATGTGAACTGGCCGTGAGGCATACAAATAAAATTGATTGATTGATTGATTGATTATTAAAACAGGTGCATGTGCGTAATGCATCATTATTAAAACAGGTGCATGTGCGGTGGCGGTGGCCCCTGCCCTTTAACACAGGAAAGAAAAAAATGCAAAAACTAAATTATCATTTTCACCTTATCAAAAAGGCTTGGCTTAGGATTAGGATTAGGTTTAGGATTAGGAACCTACAACGACTCATTGCAAACAACCTCTGATCAGAAATCAAAAAAATCACTTTTAAGTATGCATACAAATCCAGCGCGTCAGCGCGGTTTTTCCTCCGGCGTTTTGAGATTTTTTTAATTAATTGAAAAAAATATTATTATTTTTTAAATTTAAATAAATGTTCAATAAAAGTTGAAGTTGAAGTTAAAGTTAAAAAACGTGAAAATCCCTATTTCTTAAATTAAAAAAAACACAAAAAATAATTTTTTAATTAATAAAAAATTCCGGAGCAAAATCAGATGGGCTACAGTTAGAGATGTAAGGGTCAAAAAAGTTTTTTTTTAATTTAAAAAAAAGTAAAAAAAGGAGCATTTTTATTTTTATTTTTTTATTAAAAATTTTTTAAATTTTTTCTTTAATGTGCCCTGAAAATGCCGTTTTTGGCATAATTTTTCGAAAGTTCAACAAAAATTTTCTTTGACTTTACCTTGTCACTTAGTCTTCAACGCTGCAGCTGGTATTCTGGATTGATTTATCGACTGTTTTCAGCCTTGGTGAGTGATGATCGACTCGCGCATTGAAGTACTTGAGCGTCGCAAAAGGCTAGTTCAACAAATTCCGATGTCGCTGAGGTGAGATAGAAGCAGAGAACTCACATTTACGCATCGTTTTTCAGGATCTCGAAAGGTCGAAATTGCACTGTCTGCCACTGCAAGCGTAACTTCGTTGGTTGCTCGTTGCTGTTTCGCCTCGTGTCGTCAGCATGATCACACCGGTTTGTTGTTGAACTTGTTTCCGTGTTATTTGAGGTGAATTGAGAGGCAAAACACAAGACGTGATGTCGTCGGTGGGAAAATGGGGTCGCCGAAACCAAGTCTGAAATTTTCACCCTCCTCCCATATGAGTGGGGGTCATATGGTAAGTCGGTGGCTCCTCAGATGGTGATCAGTAGCGAAAGCGGGACCTCGGGTGAGGGGGGTGTTTGCCTAATTTTAGAGGGGGGGGGGTCAGGTGCCTTCTCGGTGAGGGGGGGGTGCACGGGCAGCAAATTTTCCTGAGGGGGGTGCACTGGCAGAAAAGTTTCGTGAGGGAGGGTGCACGGGATCGCACGGGTAATACCAAATTTTTGCCTTAGAAAAACACAGAAATTCTTGTAAAATACAGAATATTTTGTGCAAACAAGCTGCTTGTTTGGTCAGAAACAACAAAATCTATGCAGGGACAGACACAAACGTCAAGAAAAATGCAAAAATTACGGTATTTTTGGAAAAAATTGAGATGAGATTGACCACCGTGAGGGGGGGGGGTGCGATCCCGTGTTTTCTCGCGGAGGGGGGTGGGGGGGAGTCTAGTACCCGTGTCTAGGGTTGGCACAGGAAAAAAAACCGGTTTCTTTTCCGTTTTAAAACCGGTTTTTTTCCAGTTTTTTTTCTTGAAAAAATAAAGAACCGGTTTTTTACCTTAAAAATTTTCAAACTTCGTGGTCAAAAATCACAACTCTTCGTTTGATTGATAAAATGTAAAATTATATTTTTGAAAAAACGGTGCAGTGAACTGTCAAACTGAACTGGTGAAGCATTATTTTGCAGAAGCTTTTGTGGCAAGGGTCAAGTGAAATACGATGAAGACAAGGTGACTGCTAAACTAAGTGCATATGCAGACTAACTGACGATGTTGTCGATTTGCAAAGGGTAACTGATGAAATGTTATTTTTCAAACGCAATCCGCCACCGGTTTCACTTTGCAGTTCTGCAAATCTCGCCCCCTAATCGGGGTCAGCTATCCGGTCTCCTTGCAACCGTCCCTCCCCGCTCCCCACATCTACACGGTCACTGCCCAGTCTTTGTTTTCAATTTATTGAACGTGCTGCTTTGGAAACCAATAAAAGCGAAATTAATTTGATTTGAAACAAAAAATTGGGTAGCATTTGGTAACAAAAATAGCATATTGGGTCGGTTGTATGCCCGAAAACAGCATTTTACGCTGCTCAAAATTACTAATTTTGATGTATTTCCTGTTTTGAGTTCAAGATGCCAAGTTCTGAAAAGTTTAGGAGCTGGGAAGCATTCGGTTTTTTATAGTTTTAAAACGGTTTTAAAACGGAAAAGAAACCGGTTTTTTTTCCTGGCAATATAAAAAACCGGTTTTTTACCAACTCTACCCGTGTCGAGGTAAAGGGGGGGAGGGGGGATACACGGGTATCTGCCCGTGCACGGGCAGGATTTTCGGCTGAGGGGGGGGTGGACCCCCCACCCCCCCCGCACTTTCGCTACTGATGGTGATATTCGGACTCCCTGAAAAATTCTGAACAACTTTCATTTAAAAAAAAATTAAAAAAAAATTTTTTAAAGAAAAAAAATAGAAAATTTTTTTTCTTGACATCTCTAGCTACAGTCAGTACCGTGGGCGGGGGGAGGGTGTTGGGTACACCCCCCCCAGAGCACCAGAGACCGTCGGGTGGGGGGGGGCACCGTGCCACCCCCCTAAAACCGGGCACCCTCCCCCCATCGGACGGTTCCCCCCTCGAAAATTTGGCCGACACCCCCTCACACCCCCCATGAAATTTTGTCTGGCGGAGACCACCCCCCCAAATTTTCTGCACACCCTAAAATTTTTTTCGAAAATCATGATTTTTTGTCTATAAAGTCCATAATATAAGCTGAATATATGATAACTTGACCATCTTCATTGTAATTTCAAAGATCTTGCAGCAAAATTTAGCGTTTTTCCTTCAAAATTTAAGCGAAAGAATATCATGGGGGGTGGGGGGGGGGGGGTGGACCCCCCACAGAAAATTTTGAAAAAATGCACCCCCCACGAGACTCTAATGGGGGGTCCCACGTTACCATAGTTTGGACCCCCCTCACTTTTTGGTCGGCACCCCCCCCCCACGGCACCATACCCCCCTTCGAAATTTTTTTTGGGCCCACGGTACTGGCTACAGTACCGTGGACGGGGGGTGGGGGGTACCTTCCCAGAGCACCAGAGACCGTCGGGTGGGTGGGGGGGGAGGGGGGGGGGGGTGGGGGCACTTTGAATTTTTGAAGGCAATTTGAATGAAAGAAAATGACGTTCAGAAATGCAATTGTGTGTCAAATTTGACGTGTTTTTTTTTCAAACTAATTGCTTCTTCGTGCTATTCTGTGCACTCTTTCTCCCTTGCACTTGCTAATTTTCTTGGCATTCTTGAGAAAGACAACTCCTAGTTTGCGACTGATCCCGCCTTGATGGAGAATACAAGGACTGCCTTTTTTATTCGGCCATACTGTACCACATACCTAACTTTTGAAATCACGTTATTTTTTATTTATTAGTTCGCGCGCCGGTTCGGGAAACCCTAAGGTACCAAACTCCGGCGGAAACGGGCAATACTGCCCCGAGCCCAATTTACCATCGGCTCTAGGTCACTTTAGATTCTCCATTTTGTGTCTTGTTTTTTTGTTTTCTTTTGTCTTGTTTTGTTTTTTTGTTTTGTTTTGATCTTTTGTTTTGTTTATTGTTTTGATCGCACCAAATTTCATAACTTTTGAAGTCGTGTATACCGTAACCAAAGCCGTTCTCTTGATTTTCGTTGTTGTTATTTTCATGTTCTGATCGTGCCTCGACTTTTATGCTGTTTGCCCGCACACCTGACTTTTGTAACAAAACAGACGAAGATCGTTCATTTTTTAAATTTTCTTCTCACAATGCCGTGTTGTAGACAGTTTCAGGTGTGCCGCCGAGGACTCTGTCAACGATTTCGTAACCCTGCGCAAAACTGTGGTCCATGTTGGCCACTTCATATTTCCATCCACCAAATCGTCCCCGACTGTAAATGGCGCATTTCTCCAACTCTGCATGCACCCGTTTCAGTTCATCGTCGCGTTCAACCGTTGGTATCGGGTAGCCGAATGGTAGCAATCGTGTCCACGTGTGTGCCACTTGACTTTTGCAATCGATAACGTTCGATTTCAACAAGCCTGAGTGATTTTTTCCACTAATGCCATGGAGGCTTCAGAAAAGCCTATGTAAACGCAGCCAACATTCTCATGAATGAACAACCTCGAATGCAGTCATTGACCACTTTGTCAACGTTCACGTCAACTTGAGGCTGAAGGCCAACCTCCAACAACAGCGACCAATATTGTTGTGCATTGGGCGTCATGTGATCGTTGTAATTAGAGAGAAATGTTGCACGATAAAATGGAATTGTTGGGTCAGGAAAATATGCCCACGTCGTTTCACGGGCCCATTGTGATTGCGGTTGGTGCAAACCAATGCCAATTAGGATCACCTGGAAACAAATGCATTAAAAATAAAAGTTTATCAGGATCGTTGCGTGTGTATCAAACTCGATATCACCTTGCTGAAATGCAGTTTTGGTGGTGGAATGTGCAGCATGCGGCAGAGCAATGTGATGGGCATTGACGAAAGCAAGTAATCGTACTCAACCTGGATTCGCATGCCTGTCGCTCGATTCACTGCATGAACCTGCAGATAATTCAAGCTTCTTAATGCTGCCTAGGTTTGGCAATGGTAAATAAATCTGACCCTTCGCTATTGCCATAACCTATGTTCAGAGTTTTTACGAGTTCAACTCAGTTCAACAAAGTTAGTTGAAGGGCATAACATGGTAATTCTGCGCAGTCGTTTGCCAACCCAGCACGAATTGGCAGACGACGCAATGAACAAAACGTGCACCGACGGTTTTATTCGCGGCGTCCACGGCAACGACATCATGGCCGAACTTGTACCATTCTTTCGGATGCTCTCGCACCAGCAGCGGCCATGTTGCGCCACAACCGCCGTGCTTCTGGTAACGGAAATACGTGTTTGGTCCCCAGCCGAGGTCGTCCTATAGTCATAAAATGAAATCTACGTTTTCGTTTTCGTGAACTTCCATAACACCACTTTTTGCCACCACAACAACCTTCAACAATTGTTTTCTCGTCTTCTTCGACAACTCTGCTAGTCTGTCAACGTCCACCAACGCTACCCGTTCACCGACCCAATGAGCGTTCATTTGCGCCAGATCAACAGTCCAAACCTGTTTATTTGATTAAAACTCAGTGACGAGCAAACAAACTTTGCACTTTTTTTTAAAATTTACAATGATTGTGCCGCCGTGTTGACCAACCTTCTGATTGTATGGCGTCACAAAGATCTCTTTGAGTTTTTTGCCGAACACGCGGTCAGTCCACTCGTCAAAGTTGCGCGGCTTTGCTGCGTACGTTTGCTGCTGGGCGCTGCGGATGTCTGCGATGCATTGCTCACGGATGGACGGGGGGAACAGCGGCACTGACAGTTGCACTGGATACGGCACGTAACCACGATGACGGTCTTGCTCAAGCTGACAAGTGCGAATAAATCGTACATGCTTTTTGTGTTCTGTGTCAAGAATAGTGATAAAGTTTGCATGAAAATGCTGTCGATTTTTTGACATTCTCGGGAGTGTGACGCACCACAAATTAGCAACGGACCTTTTCACATGACGTCGTCTTGTCACTGAAGATGTGGTTGCTGTTGGAATCAGAATCAGGCTGCACTGTTGTACCATTAAACGCACATTGTTCTGCGTCTTTTCGGAGGTCTCCGTTTTCAAATGGTTCATCAAATATCATCGACATGTCAGCCTGCAAACCAGGTGTGATTACTGTTTGAACGAGCATTTGCAACGCACAGCAGCAATCTCAATCGGCATTCTCCTCCCACCCAATGGCGTTCACCTTAGCAGCACGTCGTATGAAGTTCCACTGGCACGGCAACGAGTCGAGCATGCGCCGAAAGCATTCGTACCTCGACGGCTCCCCGTGCACGTGGCCGCCCAAGTCCCACGCAAAGCCCGCGTCGTCGACGACCGTGCCCGCAAGGCCGCCTGGCTCGTCCGACCGCTCAAGCACGAGCACCTCCACATCGGAGGCAGCAATTTCACCTGCCACGATCTTCTGATGCACATTGTAAGTTGCACCGAGCACTGTAGGCCCACAGCCAATGCAGACCAGCTTGCTTTTGACCGTTTTCGGCGACGCGGTGGCCGCCATGGTTTATTGCACTTTTTTGGGTATCTTATGCTACGACGACCTCATTTCATTGGATTTCCGATGAAAATGTGCACAGTTCACGCTATTTCCAAGTAGGTAAATTGTGCGACTGTTAATGTTGATTTTCGTTGTGTGCAAGCAAGCACGTTTCGTCTAATGTAATTTCTTATAATTGTGGAGTACAAAAACGCGCTGCGCAAAAATGCACGTGGACGAGTGAAATGTACAAGTCGATTTTTTCAGCGGTGTAATTCGAAAATTGTTCACGTTTTAGACAAACATAATATTTTGGTCACCATGACAAGTTCACAATCACAATTAGTCAGTCGAACAACCTACTGAGTCACACTGTGGTTTGTCCGCGTATGTGCGTCTGCAATCGGCGGTTGCTAAGGAGCAAAAAACTTGCGTCAGCATTGACAAACTCTCAAATTTCAATTTTGTCACACTTGACTAACGCTGCTTTCAGCTTTTCTCGGTTCTTTCCAGTGTTTTGTTTTAAAAAACATCATGTTCTAGACAAATTTTATTAGTCGTAACACTCGTGTAACACGGCCATGCCATCATATCATGAACTCTCAGATGCAGAGAGATAAGAGGGAGCGTGCAAGCCAAGCCGGATCTGCACAGGGTGTGTCTATAGAAATTGCATGCAGCAGTAGTACACTTTGTATCGTATGAACGCCACAACAAATCAACATGATCAAGAGAGACTGTGAAGTTTGTTCTGAATACAACGATCTCAGTATTGAAACAACACGCAAAACCAAATCAAATCAATGCAACGACAAATAGAATAATAATATTGATAGTGTGTGTGTTGTTTCTAATGATCAGCGCTGGTCATAATTGTAAAAAAACTCCATAGGAATATGGTAAATATAAAAATCGAAAATATGAATTCGCATATCAGAAACAAACAAAACAAAAAATAACAAATCAATAAATACAATACGTCTGACATGAAGAAAAAACGGAAACAGAGAAACAATAAACGGAACAAACAAAGATTTGTGGTAAAACGTGTTACAAGTTGTTTCTGTAGTTCAAGTGGGAATAATAATTTGCTAGCCTAAACCGCAGGTCAACAACAAACAGCACACAGAAGATATCGGTTGTACAATTTGTGCATTTCGCTGAAAGAACAGCAGAATAAATCGCTTTTTTTAAATTGCAACAATAAAAACCGCGAAAATCAGAACAGCGTGGAAAACAAAAAACCCATTGCGTTTCTTTCTGCAATACATGTTTCGTGATATCGTAAGCTAAACACTGACCGGTAGTTAGTACGCCCAATAATGTTACACAATTGATTTGTTTGAGATAAACATCCGAGGCAAACTTGCCACTCTCATCAACAATCGTCAATATCTTGAAATATCTCAGATATACAAAATCAGCTGACAGGACTGAACTGACAGAGGATGGGAGATGGGGGCAGCATTGTGCGAAATTGAAAAATCTGCAAAACAACAACAAAGGAGAAAGCTACCAACCTACAAAATACAACTCCGAGAACAGACGACAACAGGAAAACCACACCGATTAAATTATGACAGCTCTATAGCGAATTCAAAAATTCGAGAAACAATGCATAACGTTGACAAATCGACCGTGCCACAAATTGCAACCGATCATAAAAACCAGCACACGACCAAACATATCTTCTGCGGCATAGTTTTTGTATTTTGCTATGAAAAACACGGGTTTCAATGTTGAACACTTTCTTTTCGGGTTTTTACATTGGCAGCAGCGCAAAACACCGAAATAAAAAACACAGACAATAACATGTGGAACATCAGTGGTCTAGCAATCAGTGAGAAAATGAACGCAAACCATACCTCGATCACTTCCAAGATGTTGCCCAGATCCTACTTATCCATCCACCTTTTCAGCCGCAGCACAATCCAAAACACCACATATACAGCTAAAGATCACGATTTGTTCAAAGCAGCATGTTACGCAGCGTAAACTAATCCAACAATTGCAGTACAAACTTTTTTACCGGTGTTACGTATTACAACTTGTATAACGTTATTTTGAAAGAATTGAAGAACTGAAAAATTAATGAAAACGAACCTGAAATTAAATTAGAACGAACGAGTTAGAGAAATGTGGAACTGTCGCATCCATAAAAAAGTCATAACCTAGCGGGACAGTCAGACGTTCACCGCATTCTGAGCATTGAATCGTGTGTGCAGAACAATACAGCATAAAGTTAAGTGCTTGAGAAAAACACACAACAATTTCAAATATTTATGTGTCTCCAAATGTTGCTATTATGAATTCGAATTTTGGTGGAAAAACTACCCAGGAGCATAATGCTGCGATCAATATTGTATGAAGTTGCTGTTGATTGTTGACGTGTATGATCACTTGGTGTTTGCTTGTTGCTTTCAGGCGAACGCACACTAGGCCAACTCTGGATAATCGTCTGGACAAGGACTGAAGACGCCGCACGTGGGGCACTCTTGCTTGCTGGACAGCCAGTCGTGGGCGCACTGCACGGCACAAACAGCACATTCACGTAACATTTGAATTCATTCAATGCACATTAGCAAGCGTCAACAGAATGATCACTGTTGATGCGAGCTCTCTGCCCTCTGCCAAGCCAACGACGTCATTCACCGAATGATTTCACTTTTCCGCATGGTTTTTCTTCAGTACAGGTCTGTGTGAGTCTAATCATCCGTCGCACAGCCCAGCCATGCACAGCACGCAATTGCTAACATGCTGATTGGCTGCACCGTCCATCAAGCACCAACCAACAACCAATGAAGAATGCTCGTAACCAACGTGCCAGCAAAGCAATGTGCAGATTGCAATTGCAAGCAAACTCGGCACGAACCTTCGGGTGGAATCGATGGCGACACTTGAGCTGTGTGCTCTTTGGCTGCGTTGAGAGCGGCTGTCGGCAGACGGCACAGACGTCCGTCAGTGAAGACGCCACACTTTGCGGTTGATCCCAATTGGACATTTGCTGTTGTTGTTGATGTTGTTGCTGCAATGATCAATGAGAGTGGAGTGCTCGCTCGCACTGCCCACAACGCTCTCTATGGCAGCATGCATCGCTCACCCGTGCCACAGCGAACTGCGTCACGTAGCTGTACACTTCGTTCGGCGTCATGCCGTTGAAGCAGCC
The DNA here is from genome assembly GCA_030248135.1 of Theristus sp. LFF4_11. NCBI lineage: Eukaryota > Metazoa > Nematoda > Chromadorea > Monhysterida > Xyalidae > Theristus > Theristus sp. LFF4_11. Next base: position 63,220 of record JASANC010002767.1, on the reverse strand, counting down.
GTCAGGCATCTGCGCCCTGCACTGGTTGACGACGTCGCGCAGCATGTGTCTGCAAGTGCAACCGGCACGTCAGCACAATTTTACGCACCAGAAATAAGGCGACAATTACTGAAGAAATATGCAATCCAGAAACCCCTGAACGAACTCCCGAGTGTTCGGAAAAGTGGCACGCAGCTGATCCATGACAAAGTCGAGTCGTTTGGCACGTTCATTCTGAGCGGTCAATGGAGAACTGCCGCGCGAGTCAACCACAACGGCAGGCTGCACAGCAGAACAACATCCAACATGATCAAGTAGGCAATTTCAAGTTTCAATTTCCATTACATTGTTCCTGGATGTCAAACGGAAGGAACCGGAGTGTGGCTATTTTGCATTTGACGTAAATCCGGCGCATCACAATAAAAAACTGCAAAGTTGCACAGTGAATGCAACACGAGCGCAAGACTTGCCGAGTGCTGCTGCATGTGATGCGAGTGCATTGGTGGCGGTGGCATCTGACTGTGCGGCGGCGGCGGCGGTGGGGGCACGTTCGGGGGCCCGGCCATTTGCGGCCCAGGCAGTGGCTGCGAGGGCGGCGGCACGTTCGGTGCAGCAGCGGACGGCGGTGCGTAGCAGCCCCAGCCCATCGCCCAGTGCTGCTGGCCAGTGCTGCCCGTGGAGGACGCCTGCGACAGCTGAGACTGCGCGCCGGAGGCTGCTGTCTGCTGCAACACAAACAACGCTGCACTCCTCTGCTCTCATCCATTCAGCTACCACGGTCGCACAAAGCAACTGACACAAGCAATCAGTTGTCTACCATGACAAAATGACATTTTGCGACATTCGGATTTCTGACACCGGTGGGTAGGAAGGGGTCTATAATTCATAAGTAGTCCGGCAAACAATCAGTGATTGATTGTGAAACGGCGCGTGTGTCAAGAAAACGATGCACTGACGAGCGCACGCACACTGAGCGACTGCTGCTGGTGATGTGTGCTGTTGGTTGGCGTTGTCGGCGCACCATTCGAGCACATCGCCCCATTCCAACGTTCCCACGAGGCCGCGGTGCCCGCTGCGCCACTGCCGCCGTCGCTGCCGATGCCTGTGCAACATTACACGCTACTCGTTCAATGCGACAGTTCGGTATTCTTGGGAGTCACGCACTAAGTCACACCTGTTGTGCGAGGATTCGAGAAAAAAACACGAAAAAGCAGATCATGACATGCAGCTGCGAGCTGCGACCAGTCGGCATTGTCAATTCGAACAGGCGAGTGCAGTGTGGTTGCCGGTTGCATGCCTGCTGTGCATCCCCTCCCGACGCACCGTTCACCATGTGCGACGTGTTTGCGCCAAACGCATTCGTCGCAGCAGCGTTCGGCACGTTCGCTTGCCGGTTGAGCAGTTGGTCGGCGATGCCAAGGTTGTCGCCCCAGAGGCTGAATCCGTTCGCTGCCAGTGGCGCCTGCTGCTGACTCGACAGACTCGCGCCTGCACAGTGGCGTAAGAACTGGCTGGTTAAGAACTGTGTGCGCTTGTGGACAAGGCTGCTGACTGGACGGACTGACGACAGCGGCGTTGCCGCCGGGCGCAACCGCAAGTGCAGTGTCCAGCACGCGCCGATTCAGTCCGCAGCTCAAAGCAGAAACGCATGTTGTCAACTGTGCGCTCGGGGGATCGAGTCCCGCCGACGGGTGTATAGGCACTTAATGACAGAGAAAAACTCGATGGGCGCCCAACTCAATGGCGTTCTGTACGCTTCTCTGGGTTAGCCCTGGCTGAAAACATCGCCTAAATATCCCAACAACAACAACAAAACTGATCCGCTTAACGACTTCTACAACCAATGAAAACATGGGTTCCCACTTGCAACCACTGTCTCAGTGCTGTTTATCATAGCATTCAGCAGCTGCACGCCAATCATCAAGCATGACCATCAAGCGATGCGCCAATCAGCGGACGCACACTTACCAGCAGTCATTGGTCTGCCGATTGGCGTGGCGGAAGACACAACGCACGGTTGCTGCTGCTGCTGTGCCATGTTGCTCTGCGAGGTGTGCACTGGAACACTCGGTGGCAACGCAATCGCAGACATGTGGTGCATATGCTGAAGCAAACAAATCACACCGGTGGTGACACACTTGGTGAACATACGGGTGAAGCCGGCTAGCAGACGTAGCAAACAACATTATGCAGCGAATTGGTTGCTTTCATAGAACCTGACACAGACGCAACCTGCAACGAGTCTCACCGGCGACTGCTGCTGCTGTGTGCTGTTCGAGGCAGCGTCCGCGAGCATCGGCGACTGCTGCATCTGCTGGCCGCCCGGTGCTGGCGGCCCGTTGGACATGCCGGTGGACGGGCGTGCACCGATGGGCGCCAACGGCGGCTTGCTCGGCGTGCTCTCGCCACCAGACTGCGGGGTGCTCACTTGCGACTGAGACTGCTGCTGTTGTTGTTGTTGTTGGTGTTGTTGTTGCTGGCTCTGTACGAGTGCACAGAACGCTCAGGGTAAGCCAACTGAGAAGCGCACGTGCGTGTGTTTGGGACACGCATTCACGCAAACCTATTCTGATTGGCCATTTGTTCGAAAATGCAGTTTGTCAAACGGCGACTCCAATCACGAGTCGGTACATCTACTACTGTGAAACAGATTCAACTCTCAATTTAGTTGCGCAACAAAAATCCACCGAGATAAGAACACAGCTGTTAGTGCACCTCAGCAACAACAGCCTTACTGCACCTGTTGCTGTTGGTATGCATTTCGTTGTTGCGTTTGAGCGACCACATCAGAGGCAGCCGGTTGTGGCTGCTGCTGTTGCGTTTGGCTTGGCGTTGGCAGCTGTGGTGCCTTTGGTGGCGGTGGCGGCTTCGGCACCTCAAGTGACGGCAGTGACGCCAACTGCTTGCCACCACGAACGGCGTCCATTTGACGCACAAAGTCAGTCTGCAATAGTTGGCAACGGTACAAAGTTGCGTGCTTGTATCACCAGTAAGACAAAAGAGATCGCATTGACGACCCGACGCCCGACACCGCGCAATCAATGAAACAACAATAATCCTGATTTCAATACAAACACGACATGAATGTCACGGAAGTGTGTGCAACGGAACGCAAATCTCCAAACGAGCCGAGTATTCGCAGCGGCAGCGACAAGGGGAACACTTTGGCACACAGCCAAGGCACCCAGCTGGCTGAGTAACAAGCAACGCAGCGACCGATTGCATGCCATTGCCACCGACCTTGGCAGTGTTGAGCATGTCGCAGATTTTGTCCCTGGTTCGATGCCACTCCTGGAGCGTCTGTTGCAGCTGCTTCGACTCATCGGCGCGTTGCGCAGCGACGTAGCGTTTCAGTTCGTTCTCCCAGTGTGCGATGTTGCCTTTGCAATCCTCCTGTGCACGCTGCAGCACCTTGACGCCAATCTCGAGCTTGAACTCGAGCAGGTTCACCTGCAGAACACAGCGAGAATGAGTGCCGTTGGCAGTTTGTTTCATCACAATTGTGTTTTGGTAAAAAAGCATGTTTTTAATTAATGCAATTTAGAGCTGATGAACGTCATATTGTGCTGCAATTGAACACAGAACCCCGGAGCACAACAACTCGATGCCTGCGAGTTACTATTAAAGATCTACACAGGCATGCATGCGTGCATCAAGCCAATCACTTGCCCAATCAGCCGTGACTCTGCCACTGCCTTTTCACCTCAGCCTTTTTCGCCCTCTCAATCGCATCTCTCAGTGCGGCGTTCGTCTGCTTTCGTTCTTGTTCGTGTCGATTTTCAATTTTGCGCAGTTGGTCGCCCTTGCCGTCGAGTTGACTGTTCAAGCGTTCAATGTCGCCCATCGCCGATGTCAGCTCCTGTCATGATTTGCATTTTATTGCTTGCTTCTAGTTGCAATCTAAATTCTAACACGACAAGCTTTCTGCCACGCAAACGCAGCGCACAACACCACAGAGAACGCAACGCTCACCAGCTGCAGCTGTTTCTTGGCGTCCACAATGGACTGCATCTCGCGTTGGTGTCGTCGCATGTCGTCAGCCTGTTTCTTTTGTGCCGACGCCAAATCACGCTCCAGTTGTTCGATGCGCGCTTGCAGCTCAAAGTTTTCCGCTGATGTTTGACTGAAAAGCAGTGACAATTGGAAATGGGTATTGGTCGGTGCGGTGTATAAATTTTAGAAATACACAACATAACATATTGGATACAGAATTCAAAAATTGTCACAAAGAAAAAGCGAAGAATTGTCAAGAAACGCAAAACAACAAATACCTCTCAGCCTTCAGACGCTTTTCGAGTTTTTTGATTTCGGCCTTTCGGTCTTTCAGTTGCGTGTTTACTCTGAACAAAAATCATGATTAAAAAATTTAGTCGACAACAACTAAACGCTCAATTTTCCAGTATTAAACAACGTTTACCGTTCCAGTTTATCATTTGACTGATCGAGTTGCGAGCGGATCTGTTTGTTCGCCTTGATCAGCTTTTGCTCCTCCTTGTAGTGCCTGTCGCATTCGTCTGCCAGCTCCTTTCGGCACGTCATTGTTTGCTTTTCGATGTCCTGAGTTGTGAAAGTTGACTACTTAATAAATCTGATGTGCTAGTTGTCTTTGCATTAGATGCTTGAACTCCAGTGTGCATGATGCGGAGCAGCAGATCAAAAGCCGTTGTCCCCCGTTGTTGCGTCGACCGACCTTCATGCGTTTCTCGACCTTCTTGACGGTCTCGGCCAAGCGGGTCGCCTCACTCTGCTCAATCAGTTGACTGTACTTCGAGACGAGCTCCTCCGCCTTGGTCTCCACGATTTCCTTGGCATGCCGTATGAGCGAGTACTCCTGCTCCGTGTATTCGTGTGCGTCCAGTGCCACGTTGCTGCCTGCCATCGCGTTCACCAGCAGCGCACGTGGCGAGCACGGCGGGGCTGGTGGCTCGCTCGATTTTAGGGTGCCTAGACATCAATCAGGCAACATGCTCAAACAGTCCGTTCACGTTGAACTACCCCGCACCACTCCACCACTTTAGAACTTGGAAGACACCTGCCAGACACCGCCTAATCAGCACGGCGTAGAAATGGAAAATATCTGAAAAAACATATTTCGTGAAAAAAATAATTTCCGCAATTTTTTCGATTCCGTGTCTAGCACGGCATCAACGACTGTTTCTTCAGCCTCCATAACATCATTCGAAAGTCCCCGGAATTCCTGGCAGTTTTTTAATCAAAAAACAACAGAAGTACAACGGATGTCAGTGCAAACAAGACGCACCGTTGCTGCCGTCGTGCTTCTTCGCCGGCGACTCGTTGTTGTTGTTGTTGTTGTTGTTGTTGTTGTTGTTGTTGTTGTTGTTGTTGTGCACGGGCGGCAGTGCGTCACAGTTGCTGTCCTTGTGCGTGTCCTGTGCGGGCGCATCGCCACTGCCGTCGCCAATGACCGCCAGATCAACGACATCAGTCTCGGGCGGTGTCAGCTCGCCAGGCAACTCGATCACGTCCATGTTGGCGGCGTCTAGCAGACCCACCGGCAGTAGACCTCCAACAAACAATACAAATCAGTGAACTCTTTTGAAATCATGAATGTAAAGAACAGTTCAAGCGGTGATTTTTCGTTGGCGAGATTATCGTTGATATTATGAAATTACAAATTGCCGAACGCTTGTAGCAATCGCAGATTCAGCATGTCTGCCTCTGTTAACCAGAGCGCAGCTGGCTCGCTCACCGGTCGCTTCCTTGTTGAGCACTCGCTGGTTTGTCTCGCGCAACGCAGCCAAATCAAAGTCGAGTCCCGGGTGCACCTCACCATCCTGTGCCAGGTGCACCAGTCGCTCGAGGGTGTTACGGATGCTGTCCAGCGATTGGCGCGACTCCTGCAAGGTGATTGGAGTGAACAATGTGGCAGGCAACAGTTGAAAAGTTGACACAGAAATAAACAACCGCACCAACTGGTCTCACAAAACACTGAAAACCAAAACTGTAAACAAGCGACGTTTGAATTCCTGTCCCTGTAACGGTAAAGGCCCGCTCGTGCTCATAGAACGCTGCGACACGTCTGGTCTATAGCTCGAAAATAAGCATGACGTCACACGAGACCGTGGAAACGTATCGTTTTTGAACACGCATTAGAGCATACCAACGAACCGAAGTCCATCTTAGGGGAGCCAATTAGCAGGCCAAAACAGAGTACATCCAGACAGGAGACAAGACGAACAGTCTGCTGCGCACAGTACACGCCTGCACGCTTTTTGCGACAAACCGGCACAGCGAATATTCACCTGCGTGATGAGCTCGAGCAGTTCGGCCTCCTTCTCAGCGGACCACCGCGGCATGACGCGATTGGTTGCCTTCAGCGCCTCCTTGTGCTCGGTTTGCTCGTCCTTTCTGTCCGCCTCGAGACGGTCGGACGCATCGGAGCGGTCGGTTTGCTGCGCTGCTGCGTCGGCCGCATTCCTGGCGGCGTTCTCGTTGAGGGCCGTGTTCTTATTGGATTTGTTGTTGGGCGGCGCAGTCGCCGGGGGCACCACGGACGCAGCGGCCACCGGCTCCGTTTGACACGCCATCTCCGACGTTAGTGCCATAAAATAAACCATAAAATGATAAGCCATAAAACCGCCAAACAACGACAGATGTGGTGGTTAAGGAACGCCTTTTTTTTTTCATTTTTTTATTACGCACAATGCAACAACAAGTGCAGAAACGATTTGCATACAAACTTTGGTTCTGCAATATTCATTTTGTGCTTAGCGCTTGACTGAAGTTTCACATCAACATGGAAGATATTTCAAATATTTTTTTTGTCAAAAACAGCTGTTTCGGCGGTCTGGCTGCAAGATGGCGTTGTTTTGCCTTCGTAATCGGATCATCATCGAAAAATAAAACAGAATCAGAAAATCGAAAATTATTGTTTGCGTAGGGTTTCTGTTTGGAATTAGAATGAAGTGATCCATCATCGACACAACAGATGATGCCAAAAATAAACCATTAGTCGGTCGCAAGTTTGTCGTCGAGCTGGTCGAGAATCTCAGCAACCTATTCGCCATAAGTAGCCCAATTTTCTCCGTCTGGATGGTCTGAACAGCTGCTGGCGTACGGAAATGCCGAACTGCCATATCTGCACTAGTTTTATTCATCAATTTTGCCGGGCAAAGGCAGTATCGACTGACGAATGGTGATTAAAGCGAACGAATTCAATTCCCTGGCGGTATAACTGCAGACAAGCATGCAGTATCTGGGGGCGAGGCGATCATCAAACCGAACACCTTTGCCCTTTGAGAACGTTGAACCGACCAAAGCCCATCGCTTTGATGTGCGAAATTTGAGCAATGAGGTTCGTTTGATTGTGTTGTTGTTGGGTTGATGTTTGACGAATGATTGGTGATTTGTTTGGTTTGGCAATCTGGTTTGGTTTCGGTGTTTTTTTTCTGAATTTGACATTAAACAAGCACAAAAACCATTTTCGCCATGTTTTTGAAATTTGCTGAAACCAAATTTCATTTGCAGAAATTTTTTACCAAATTTCTGCAAATTGCAGAACCGACTTTTTTAAAAAAAAAACCTAGGTAGTGATGCAAGTGCGCTCACTTGTTGATGATTGTCTCCAGCTGCTCCTGGATGCACGTGTCACACAGGTCGTCGCCGTCCGGCTCGTCCTCCCCTTCGCTCGTGCTGCATTCGGCCGACTGTCCGTCAGCGTCCTCACGTTTGTCGTTCAACTGAAATGCAACGCAGCAACTGTTGGCATGGACGGTCCTGTGTGCGAGTGGCTGAATGGCTGCTGATACCAGCACGAACTCGCCGAGTCACACTCGCATTCACGTTTTAGACCGGACACGGCCAACATTGACACAACGACAATGCCAACCTTGGCGGGCGTCAACATCTCCTTGTCGTTTTCGTCCTGCTTCACCGGTGTGCTGTTGTTGGTGTCGGTTGTTTTCTTTGCGTGTTTGTTCGTCTGCTGCGGTTTCGTTGTTGCATTCGTCTTCTCGCACGGCTGTGTTGTCTTCTTGTCCACATTTGCGCCCGTCAACGCCTGTCGCAGCGCAGACTGATTCGCTGGTGCGTTGTCGTCGTCGCCGTCCAGGACGCCTGCCGTTTTGCCTGAAAAATATCAATTTTTTGCTTTTTGCTTATAAAACTTTTTTGCTTCGGTCATCAACCGCACGGACGCACGGACAGCATCGTGAAATCTGAAACGTCACGACACAACAAGCTTCAAAATGCTCATGGGCTGCATCAAAATGGCAAACGGCACAATTCAAATGAAGAATACGCCCAATCAGCGACAGAACACTCGGGTTGAACACAATAACGTTGCGTAACTACAGTCGAACTCTAAGTTATAGGGAATCCGCTGATTGGTTGGTGGTCACGTGACGCATGTTTTCTGTGCAGGCGTACTCGGCGCCCACAGCAATGCCGTGTAATTCGAGAGTTCGACTGTGCGGCAGTGTGTCTGCGTGCGCACGTGCTTTGACTGCGCCACATTACTCTGTTGACCGAGTGAGTACACCAGCACTTTAGTTGTGCGGCGCTTGTTCTCAAAGTGACCTTTCTCGATGCGTTCAATGGATTGTTTGAGCTTTTGTTCGATCAGCTTTTGTTTTTGTCGTTCGAGTTCATCTTTGCTCTTGGCGTCCTTGTCTTTGCAGAATTTTAACGCCGACAGATTCACTTCGATCGCTTTGTCGATCAGACCACGACTAGACTGCAGGTCTGCTAGACGCATGTAGTCCTGGATCTTCTTACAGAAGCCGTCGTATGTTCTGCGAAAAAAATGACAATGAGGATAAGTAACCATTTAGCCCAAAAAGTGACTACGTAGCCTGAAGAACAACTAAATAGCTTAGAAATTTTTCGTGAAACCTTTTTTCTTGATCACGTCACGCCATTCAATAACTTGCTGCATAACGAAACTAAACAGCACGTACAAAACATTCTTAGGCGGGTCGGCCTTGACGTACACCTCGAGTATCACTTTGTCGTCTTTGATATAACCCTGTGATTCGTCCAAAATGTCCTGCAAACACGAATGCGACCATTAGAAAGGCGTCTTTCACAGTTGCGAATTGCAGTTTTCACCAATAAGCCGACTGACCGCCCAAGTCATGAAGCAGCTGTAGCCCCAGTCATTCTCCTTGGCCGTGTATGTGTGGTTGGTTTTTCGAGTGAAATTCGGAACGCCTGGTTTCTGCGATATCAATCGAAGCTCTGCTGACGCTTGACACGACCACGAACTGAAAATAAATAAAACTGCATGTTATTGAAAAAAATGCCTGACAGATTTTGTGCTGAGTGTGGTGCGCGCGAAAATCAAACTCTGTTGCGGATAGAACTTCCTTAAAATTCAATCACTTGTTGAACAAAACTGAATACGGGTCAGTGAATCGTCACAACAATATTTTTGCCAACAAAAAAAGATCGTCGAGTACCGAGGATGAGACATTTTTAGGTGGGGAGGGGATACCTATCCTTGAGAACGGAACGGGCGCCAAGCAGCAGCTGTCACGGGACCCCTCAGCCGTATGCAAATTCAACCTTGGGTTAGTAGGACCAGTTTTATAAAAGCTTAGTAGTCTAATAGTGCTACACCATTGAGCCCCTCAATGAAATCAAGACATCACATGTTTTATCCATGCTACCACCATCTACCGTTCTGTAGGTGGAAAGTTCGAACCTCGCTGTGGACAGGACACGTACGTGTGACTGTGTGAGAACTAAAAAGTGACCAATTGAACATCAATGGTCTGCTCCTCCTGAGCCGAGGGTAAATTGAGCTCGGGCGGGACAGTATTTGCCCGCTTGCGCCGGAGTGGGTTTCCGGAACCGGTGCGATAACAAAAAATAGATTCACCAATGTCTGCTCTGCAACGTGACGTGAGGAAACTAAAATTTGTTAATTCATGAATTGAGACCAACGCTCGCTCAGTGGTGTAGCACCATTTAACTGCTATGTTTAATAAAACTGGTTCTAGGGCTACTTTGTGATCTTGAATTTAGCGTTGCCCGCAAACTCACTCTGAGTAGGCGTCGGGGCAGCATTGGAGGAAGAAGCCGAGGCATTTCTGGGTGCCTTTCTTCTGCATGACGTGCTGCCTCGGCATCACCATGATCTTCCACGGCACCCCGTTGATCGTCACGCCAGGCCCGCGTACCGTGTCCGTCATGTTGTGGAAGTTCTTTATCATCAGCCGCAGCGTGCCCTCCGGCTTCGATCCATCTGCACAAACAATTCCAGCTTTACTCGTGTTCAAGTCTTCATTCGATCGATTTGCTAATAAGTTTTTTCTTTAACTGTTTTGACTTTTGATAATGAATTCTTCCGCCAGTGTTGTAACGTGATTTCAGATTAGTCAAGCGAGAATATTCAACGAAATGAACAGAAACTGAAGACAGTGTCGAAGCGAAGGCGGTGATGGGCGTCCAATGGAGTGCTGGGTTCGTTTGTTGGCATAACAATGTTCAGCCCAACAAGTACTGTATGCATTGCCAGGAAAACAAGCGTTTACACACGTTACACACGTTGTCAAAAAGGGTCACAGCAAAATTTGTATTGTGCAACAACGAACCGTTCTTTTTCGGCGAGCCGGGTGCATTGTTTGTTTTTGAGCAATTTGCTTCGCCGCCGACGGCGTCGCTGCTGAAGATGCTGCTGTCCGTTTGGCAGGCAACGTTGACACGCCGCAGCTGGCGGAGGTGGTGCTCGCAACAGGCGCTCCCTGCAAAAACATGACATGACCAACTCCCAAGTGCTCCGATACTAATAAAGGCAGACACCACTCTGCTTCAAGTCAGCAAGCAACAACTTGGCAGGCTGAGTGACAATAATTGTGCGCCTTGTTTGCGGGGTCTAATCACTATTGGTCTTATCAAATCATGTCTTTGGAACGCCTTGTTTTGTACTCAGCGATACGTTCCAAATGTAACCTTTGTCTTATTACACACAAAAATCCGCGTGAGCTTCAGCTGGTCTCTGAGTCTGAACCTAAAGCTTATTCGCTATTTCTGGTCCGGCGGGAGCTTCACAATTAGCAGCTTATTGGTAATGCATGCTCAAGCAGAGGGCAACCCGCACGACAACGGTTGTTAAACAAAAATAAAATCTGAAAAGTTCCGCCATATGGGAGTCATTCGGTAGGCGCTTGCACATTGATAAATTGTGGTTCTTTTGACTCTCTGATTGATTTGATTTGGCACAACTTTGGTTCTATCAAACAAAACAAAAAAGACGATTTCTGTTTTTTAACAACCCAACGCAAAACAGAGTGAAACCAAAACCAGACAAAACAAACTCACTCTGCTTCAGGTTGGTTCCCGACGACTTCACGACGCTGTGACAATCTTTTTCAGTCGAGTTTTCGTCATGTGTCGGTGAACCACTTCCGCAATCTTTTGTGTTATTCACCATTATTTCAATTAAAAATTATTTTTTAGCTTCCAATGAACAGCAGAACCGAATCTGGAAACAGTGAGGTCTAAGTGAAGTAAGTAACTGAGTTTTCTGTTTGTTTCAATTCCAATCGGATATGATCAGGGCAGGGCGGGCGGAGGGACAGGACTAGGGTTAGGGGGAAAAAAATCCGGATTTTTTTTCTAAATTAAAATTTTTTTTTTTTAATTTTTTTTACAAGTTAGGTTTTTTCAAAGCCCCCCCCCCGCGGTTCACAAAATTTTTTAAACAACCACCCGAAAACTATAAGAGCGAAAATCGTGTTTTATTGAAATTATGTCCATTTCATAGAGGGAAAGTTGCATTTTCAACAGTAAAACAGGACAATTTTCGACGTGTACTTGAATATTGAACCGTTCTTGGTTGTTCCTCTTTAGAAAATTACCAAAATTTGACTGTGTTCAAAAATTCCTGTTTGCTGTAGCTAAGTCGGCAACCCCTGTCGACCCGGTCGCCCCCCCCCCAAGACACTTACTTTCAGGTTCAACCAGCTATGCTATCTGCCACATGGCGAGAGCCCACTCTTCAAATCATCGTATCGAAAACACGTACCATGATTTCGCGATCACGTTGCGGGCAACTGACAGACGCAAGTTTAACACGTTAGTTTAGCTCAGCACGCAAGTTTTAACATGTGGCCATGTTATCGGGTATCTGAAAAACGGTCGTGTGATGTGGTATTGACCAACATCCCCGCTCCAATTGTTTAACAATATATCGCACAACTCCATTGTAGACCTATAACGTACGCCAATCAACAAGATATCATGTTCATCTCATGGCCTACCGACTGAAAAAACATGTTCTAAGTTGCAAGAAAACGATTTCTGAAACGATATTTCAATTCAGTTAAGTCATTTCAACGCTAAAAATTGACTCTAGAAGTCATCCAAATCGAAAAACATGGAGTACGTCGGTCAAAATGACCAAATAATGACATGTACCTAAGCACACAAAGAAGTTGGGAAGAAAATTTGGTTTGAACTTTCAAAAAATTATGCCATAAATCGAATTTTCAGAGCAAAGTAGAAAAAAAATTTTTCAAATTTTTTTTTTAAGTTTGAAAAAAAAAATCCAAATTTTTTTTTTAAACGAAAAAAAAATAAAAAAAAATTTTTTTTTTCAAAGCCCCTAACCCTAGACAGGACGGGGTCAGGGCGTCAGGCTAGGCAGGCCGTCAGGGATACGGGGGGGGGACACCACAGAACAGAACACGTCCTTCCCTCCCCCCACCCCAACTTTTGATTTTTGTTTAACAACCCTAGTTAAGTTAGAACTCAGCTGATTAGGCGAGGCGAGGGCGAGGCCACCGCCAAGCCATCAACAAACAGCCAGAGCCGAGCCGAGCCAGCAGGAAGGAACCCAGTTCAGTCAGTTCCTCTCCTCTGCTGCCGCGGCTTCTTCGCTCGCCCCCCCCCCATGTTTTGATTTCCTTCATGTTATCATTCTAACAACTGCTCTCGGGCTCGGCTACGATTGTCCTCACTTTGATTTCCTGGTTGGTTTAACCGTTTACTTTACTTATTAAAAAAACAAATGCTTTAAGTGGTTTGTGTTCGTTTTTCGTGTTTTATTCGTCCTTCCTCGTCCACTTTTTTTTGTTTTTCGATGGCTGCAAAAAACTTAAAAACAACATTCATCCGCAAAATTTGAGAAGAGTAGCCTGAAGGCTCAAGAGAAACCTTCATGTCGTGAATCGTCAGAAAGAAACTTGAAATAAACTGCAGAACCGTGCACTTTTTCACGTCCGTAGAGGTTCCAAACCTAACAAGGTCGTTTTTTTTAGTTCAACCCACATGTTTTACATTTATTGAAACCGCATAAACGTCCATTTTGGACGCTAAAAAACCGAAGGAAACGCTGTTGACGAATGTATCGTCAATAACGAAACATTTCTGAAATGTTACAGTATCAGCGAATTATAACCATTCCATTGTAAGGGAGTGTGCTGAATCGTACTGGACCTTTTTGCGATGAGAGAACGACCGACCGAACACGTTGTGTAACGTGGCTGCACTTGTGTGTTTTGCGTTCGTGCTGCATTTTTCTGATAAAACATAAAAGTGAACGACACAAAAATAGTTTCAGTGCAACGGTGACTAAATGAGATATTGATGAATTGAACATATATCTGCACTGCGAATAAATCGAAAGGAACACACAAAAAAGCGCTGCATTCGGCATGAATATTCTCTTTCATGCGGTGTCTTTTCAACAATTTAGAAAACCAACACACTGACTGATTCATTGTTTTGACTGACGCGACGTGGTTCTTCTTCTATAATCATCGTTGTTGCAATGAAGATGTTAAGAAAAAAATGTGGACAGTGGACACCGGTTCATATGAATTCACATGAAAACAACATGGTGATTTGTTTGATCTCATGAGCAACTCCACTAGCCATTGGATTCATCCTCCGTTCCATTATCATCCGTATGACCGTTATCTCTCAACCAAAACACCATTATCAATGTCAAACAAGGTCGTGTTGGAACATTTCACTCTTATGATCCATACGATGATCGTTCGTATGACTTATGCCTCATTTGGAGATGCGATCTTCTGTTTGGACTGTCCACTGCAGTTTTATTACTGTATGTGCACATTTTCGCTTACTTCAGATTCGTCTGCAAGCTGTGACATGAGGTTCATCACAGTACAATTGTTTTAATGACTTTATTTTATCTCATTGGTAATGCACATGTACAATATGCGTGTATTAACTGGAAACATGAATGAACAAACAGTGAGTGCACGGAATTGCACAGTAAAGTATGTTCGCTTGAACCTGTTCCTTTTCGCAGAATACAGAGCACGCGAAACTTTGATTTTCAGCAACAACAACAATTGTGTCGGTTTTGTTTGATGTCAAACACCCCTAGTTGTGGCTGAATATGTTTTCTGCAACTCCGATCCTCTTTTTTTCTTCTTTCTCGAGCTCTTCTCTGAAAAAAATGACAGGTTTAGAACAAACAGTGTATACATATCACATTTTATTATGTGGTGTGGTGGATTCAATGCTAAAATTAAGAAAAACAGCGTTCTTTTTCAATACGTTTTTGTGCGTGACAATAATCATGGCGCAGGCATTCCAGTGTGCTGCTGTGACCAAGCCTGCACGATCCAATGTTCAGCACAAGTTTGTCGACAGAAGTTTGCGACGTGGATACAAAGTAGATGGTCGCCCAGCACTGCGATGTGCAAGCCAGAGTCATATCATTGGAAACACGCGTTACGTATGCATAGAAACATTCAGACTCAAAAGGTTTCTTTGCTTTTTGTTGTCAAGTTCACCAGTCTTTTGTTGGTGCTGTTACTTTGTGGTGACAATGGAAGCCATAATTACATACGTGCATGCTTGTTTGAAAGCGTCGGAGGAGTCAGTTGGAATGCTGGTGGCACCCGCCAATTGCTATTGCCGCCACCCGTCTGTTGCCTAGTAACTGACATGCACACGTTTTTTTTCGTTTGTTATTTCAAACTGATGCATTCATTGTTTTTTTCAACATGCCGCTTTTAGCTTGCTTGTTCGTTGTTATTTTCAATTCCGTTGAGTGCTTTTGACAATCTTTTTTGAGGAACAAAATCCAAGGGTTGACTGTTCACATTAGACCGTCTGTATTGGCTTCCATAGCCAGTAATTTTCATGAAAGTATAGACATTAACCAAAGTGGACAACTTGAGAAGATTTGCAGAATGTCCTCAAGCCGAGGCCGTCAATCGAGCAGCCTGCAGCCGCCACGTCGGCGTCCTTCTGCCCACACAATCGCATCATCGAAAAGCTCAAAAAGCTCAAACTCCACAGGTACATGACACAGCAAATGCTTTTTAACACACTTTCCAAAGTTCAACAAAAGTCAGCGACCAAACAGGGTGGGCCATAAGTGGTGGGTCACGTATTGATTGCCTAACTGCTTGCGGCGCACTCAGCATACGGCACACATTTCAATATTGGCCAGCCTTGAGCCCACCACAGGCACAAATCGCTCGCGGAGTCACTCGCGTGGGAGCAGAGCAGCAGCAGGCGCACCTGCACGAGCCGACCATGGCGCAGGCGCACGGGCAAACGACGACAGACGCCAGCAGCCACGCTACCCGCGCTTCTCGGTCGAACGACCGGAGAACCCGAAGACCGACGAAGACTGCGTCGTCTTCCTGGCCGAGTTGTACGAGTTTCTGATTGAGGCGAATCGATTCGGCATCGGACGCAACGGCAAACTGCACCCGGAGGTCGACCGCTTCATTGATACGTACGCCTCGCGGCTGATGTTTGCCGTGCAGCTCGCGACGCATCGCATCTGTGAGAATAAACCGATTTTCGACAAGATTCTCGCGTACAAACCACACGTGTTTGCTGGTGAGCATTCGCCGACTGATTGAGCTTTGCAAAAATATTTTTGTGTTTTTTTAATGGAGAATTTCCTTTGTCGCTTTCAATTTTCAATCACGCAATCATCAGCCAAAAAAGAGCAAATCTTCTTTGCGAACCTTGTTCATGCACTTTTTTTAGCGATATGTGTCGCACATCATTGCATTCTAGCAAATCAACGACCTCAATTGCTCGCACACCATTGCATTCTAGCAAATCATCGACCTCAATTGCTCGCACACCATTGCATTCTAGCAAATCAACGACCTCAATTGCAGACATCATCAACATTTGTCTGAAGCACCTGACGACACGCATCAAAACGATCACAACGAAAACACGCACCAAGGAGGAGCAAGATCTGGACGAAGTGTTCGCAGCACCGTTGCTGTCACTCTTGTCACAAATCACACACCCGAAAGCGAACGCGCTTTTCGCCAAGTCTTGTCTGAACGCTTGTTATGCGGCAATCGTCGGCTACTTGCTGTTGATCCCGCATCGCTGTGCGTCGACGGGCGAGTGCAAATGTTACACGCATGCTGGGCCTTTGGAAGCAGCCGTTGAGGAGACTGCACTGCCCGCTGGTTAGTCATGTGGCGCATTGGCGCATCGCCAGTTGGAGTCATTGATTGGTTGAGTTCGCTGATGGCTGTGATCTTGTTTGGTTTTTTAGAGTTTCTCTAGCCAATTGAACCCCAACGATGCGGCAGTTCAGACATTTCCAATTGTCTTTCCGCTTAAAATTTCAGCCAGCAAATACACGCCTGATCTGATCGTCGCGGACTTCCAACGAATCGAGAAACACTACAAACGAGCGATCTCGTTCAACTACGTGCTCGCGTTGAGCATTCTGCTGCTGAAGGGACGCCAACGAGAGGTCGAACGCAATTTCGACAAGATCATCTACGATTTGAAATGTCTGATCAACAACAACAAGGAGTCGAGTCGGTCCGTCATGATCGTCAGGACAGGTGAAGAGACTGACAGACTGCACATTTCAAAAAGCATTCTTTTGCTCGCTAACTGATTGCTGTCGGTTGCTGATATTCAAACATTCCGGTCAACGAATAGAAAGTGTTGCTTTGAAACCATTACTTTTCACAACAGGTACCGTATTACCTCCAATAAACCCCCATGGGGGATTAATACGTCAGCGACTTTTAGGGGTGAGGGTTTATTGGTGGGGGGGATTATTGGTGGGGGGTTTATTTACAAACAAATTTTAGGGGTGGGGTTTATTGAAAATAATAATAAGTGCCACTGATTGTCGTTTGTGCAGGCGTCGGCCAATACATGGCGCAAGGGCAAGCGTCAGACTTCGTGGTCGTCTGCCTGGACATGATTCTCAAACGGCTGGCGCAGCGCCACGCGCAGCTGTTCAGTCGTGACTCGGTCGACGTCATTGAGCGATTCTACGTTGAGCAACGACCCATGAGTTGCCTGTTGAGCTTTGACATTCTCGCAAGCCTCGCTCGCACGCGCCCGGAGCTGCTGAAGGGCAAACGACAAAAGTACAGCGAGGTCGCAAACGAACTCAATCTGCCACCGGAGCAAATGAACAAGTTGGACGAATTCCCGTGAACACGAGAAAAACGAAGTCTTTATGATTCGTTTGATCAAATTTTATTTCAAGAGCTTACGAGAACATGTGGAAGAAGAATTAGATTATGTGAAGAAATTGTAAACAAAATATGACTCAAAATTGAAAGTATAGCCAATCCATGTGAAGCAATTTGTCATTCAAATTAAAAAAAGGGAAAATGTTAAGCTAATCAGAACAAACGTAAAAATGATAATGCACGAATAAATGGGAATTGGTCAACCAACCATCATCAACAGTTTGGAAGTCTATTATTTTAAAGCCATTAGACGTACATTGCAGACACGTCATAATGTCAAGATCACTGACAGCTGCAAAACAAATTATAAAATAGGGTGTGTTTATAATTTCTGTCACTACGCCTTGGTGACACATTCAAACTCAGTCGCTCTGTCCGGATCTCTCGGGTCGTGGCGGTCAGGTTTCAGCCACTGCAAATTGTCCAGCCCCAGCGCGCCCTGATTGCGCCCGTTGTTCTCGACCAAAATGAATATCTGCCAAAATGATTTTTTTTAAAAACTGTGTCTTTCGAACACCATGTTTGGTTAAAGTTTTTAGCAGAAGAACCTGCAACGAAAAAATCCAAATCTGTTTGACCAATCAGTGAACATTCACATCCAGTTCGCCCAGCAAACGAAAACAGCACTGACCCTGGAAGTGCCTTTTGGCACAATCAGGCTGGTCGTCTGCCAGTTTCGATCGCTCGGGTCAGCTTTCGGGTTGGTCGTGAACGGACAGTTCGTTGGTTGGTTGAAGCAGATCTTCTGGCTGAAATCATAGACGGCCTCGTAGTGGTCCCAGCGGAGGACCCCATCCTCAGACACGACCAATGGGCCTGAGTCCAGGCCTGCCTTTTCACCCGGCAAAAGGTAGGTCGCCATGTATTTGTCGTTGCGGCCGTTCTCTGTGGAGAATTACGGTTATTGTTGTTACGGGCAGTTTGTGGTCACAGACAAACAAAAAATTAGAGTTTTTTTTTAAATTTTTAAAAAATCACTTACTGCCGCCCGGCACGCCAGTGATGCGATTCTGAAAGAAAAGACATGGTTGTTTTACAGTTCTTCAAAGTGTCATAAACCGCGTGCCAGCACAAACTTCAAAGCGTCCATTGTGCGTGTCGAATCCCTTGTCAAACTGGCCAAACAGTGGTGAGTCGCTGTCACGAGTCGGGTCCAGATAGCCGCATGGTGGCTCTGAAATTTAAAAAAAACTTCAAAAATTTGCAAACGTGTTAAATGGGAAATTGAATTTTTACCACGACAGTCCAGTTTCTGACAGGCCCGTGGCGCGCGGGTCGTTGGTGGGCCACACGGCGTGAAGTGCACGTGAACGTCGTCAACCAACGCCACACCACCACCCGGCTCAATGAAATTCGATGCCACTATCACAACCTGGAAACTCAAAGTCACAAGATGAACTGAACAGTTTCAAAAGTGACAGACAACAGATCCAGCTAACACTCACGTCAAACAAGTTTCCAGGCGGCAAATTCACGGTGGTTGGTCCGGGCGCGTCCTCGCGCGGCAGCACGACGCAGTTCAACAGCAGTCGCTCTTTATCTTCGTCCTCACTGAATGTCTCCTGCGTGCACACTTTCAGCTCCACCTCTTTAGTCTGCCAATGCCTGGTCATATGAATGGAGTTGTCTGAATAAGTCCATGTTCAGTTTTTTGCTGAGGATGATTTTGCATGACCCTCCAAAATCGGGCGTTCAATGACGCCATATGACCGTTTGGAGCTGGCGTCATTAAACGGCAGATTTGTTTTTGACTTGGCCAATCAGTGCGTCTAATTTGGAACGCAACAACCAATCAACAAGCTTGTGCATCTGTTGAACCTACTCGAGTGTCACTCTGACTGGTTCATCACTGCACTCAATGCTGCACGACACAAAGCGTCCATTGATGTATGGGTCTGTTTCGGCCGCCGCTGTGATCAGGTAGCCTGACGCTGAAATCGGAAGACAAATCAAAACCGATAGCTGAAATGGCGAATGCAAGAAACAATCAGGCTGGGAAGAAGTCGAATGGTCTACTATCGTGATAAAGTTTTCCCTGAACGACCAGTCAGCCAATTCAAATAACAACCAATCACTTGGCAAATGCGGAAATCAAGTTACTACAGGGATATCCAGCTTTTTTAGCAAAAGTCGCAAAAGTGGCAGACGCACCCGGAGGCAGTGCGCCAAAATGCTGCTCGAACACAGCCGGCTCCGGTCGCACGCCCGAGAGTCTCCACTCGAGCTGGTCGTCCGGTGGCTGTGCGTTGCCCCAGCAGCACGCAGCGCCCTCAAAGTCGCATGAGAGCTCGTTCGCACTCTTCACTGGACTGCCATGCGACAGGTACGCTGAATGTTAGCTTTCTTTGGTTTTGAGCGAGGTTTCCAGGTGTAAAGTGCCTGTTGACTTTACTGTGACTGTTCTTCGCACAATTCACTCAGCCAATTACTGCGTTTTTTTGTGCTGGACCCTTATTAAAAAAAACGATTGTATTTGCACTTTTGCCAAATTTTTCCTGACTTACTGCTATCGTCGTACGTTTGCGTGTCCTTTCCGTCAATGCCCATTTTGTCTGAAAATGTTTAACAATAAAAGTCATGGAAAATATCAAAGACTCTGAAAACGCGTCAACTTTTCAGCGGATTCGGCGCCGTGTGTTCCTTTGCTTTCTGTGCGGCTGGCGCTGGCTTGTGATTGTCCTTTGACTTTTTGCTGCTTCTCCTGAGGCAACACTCTCCGTTGATAAAGATGACAAACATGATGAACATTAAAACACCGACTTTTCGTGGCATTTTCGTTGAAGACTTTACGTTTCTGAAATAGCAGACAGTAATAAGGCTCAACAAATGACTGGAAAAAGAAAAAAACTGAATTGGGTGCTGAAAATTGAACTGCCGACCAAAATCGCAAGTGCTGGCCAGACCATGCACTCAGAAGTGAATGAGTGAGGGTGAAAAAAGTGTGAAGTTGCGTGTACCATTCAAGAAAATCTTCAAATCCATCCGAAACGCTTCAACACACTTCAACGCCATGACTCTCCAATAAAATCAAGCGCAAAGAGTAACTGATAAAAAGTTGACCCCTTTGTTGCAGAAACAAATTTGGATCGTTATTATTTATTTTTTTTGCATGACACGCACGCTCAGATTTGTTATTGTGGGATTTCAGAAGTACTCATATGTGATTGACTTGAGGAAATTGAAATGCATGATTACCCTTCTAAAATACTGCAATAATTCAAAAATTATTCAGTCCCAAGTTATGAATGGCAAAAAACGTGAATGGTTTGCGGGTGTTGAGACACTGCTGCTGTTGACTGGTGTGAAATCCGTCGCACTTGGAGAGTTTTGAATTCAAGTTTTTCTCTTTTTGACTTTTTCTACTTACCTGCAATGCTACTTTTTACTGGTTTGCGAATTGTGAAGTTCTGAAAATCAGAGACTGAGTATTCATTTGTCGAAAGCAGAGCTGGCTAGCAGAAAATATCCTAAAAAACCTGCAACATGTGGTGTCAAGCAGCACATTTGACACAAAAATAAAATGAAAATAGCATCATTGAAGAAATTGAACTCCATGCACAACTAACAAAGAGACCAGTTATCTTTTTGAACAAATGATCAGTCAGTCAATGATTTTGTCTCTCTCAGTCAGCAAACCGCACAGAACATTGGTTGAAAATTTAAAGCGTCGTGGAAACTGCCATTAGTGACGTGTTTTTTAATCACAACAATGCGATATACTAGTTTGAAGATTGTTATGAGTGTTTTCTACAAAGGCGATAGTTGGTTGAGTGAACGTTGCTTTATTGATTATCGAGTCCTTTTTATTATTTCGTTATGTTACGTCACAAAAAATACTTTTCAAAAGTAAAAAAAGGTGAAAAAGACACTTTTGGGTGTTGGGTTCCGTATAATGTCTTTTTTAGTTCTGCGACTCAGTGCGCTTGCAGACGTCAAAAGGAAGTCAGTTCAATGCTTGATCTGGCAATTTAAAATGGCTTACGTGACTCAACCATGTATCTCAGAGACATGAAATTGCTCACACCTTTATGCGCGCATCGAGTCATAGAACCAAAAAAGATATAATGCCGCTCGCAACTTCTACAGAATACAGTCCATCTGGCTAATGTATACAACTAGCTGATTGGTTGGTTACGCACACGTGCAGTTGATGCACGCATTCTGTCCAGGTTGATGCGTGCAATCTGTGAGGCATTGGTGTGGAGGCGGAGTTGGCGAGCACAGAATGCATACATCAACTGCACGTGTGTACATCAACCAATCAGCTAGTTGTATATATTATCCAATTGGACTGCAAAAGAACTTGTCTGATTTCAAACACACTGACGATTGGTGCATTTCAAAATTTCGGTCGCCGATCAGTTGTCAACTGAGAAGTTTGCTAAACATTTCAATGAACAAATCGACGCGTTTCCAGTGTCTGGTCGAACAAGTGTGATCAGTAATGTTTAGTCGACGTTCTCAGTGTGAGGATTTTTAAGTCTGTCCAACACTGGATGCAATTATCCAAACTGCAGTTTCAAAATACACATCATGCCCACACATCCAAATGACCACGAATTGCTTGGTGCGTTGTCAAACAAAACATACGAGGCCCTACTGATTGCATAACAAAAACTGATTGCCAGAGTGTAAAATAGTAAACATCATTAAAGTTAGCAAAACAGTTTCCCGTTTCCAACAGTGCAAAATTGATAGAAGCTTGTGAAAGCCAGCGTGCACAGCAAAAGTTTTTTCTTTTATGGTTGTTTGTAGCGATGTGGTGAATTTTACGCAGAATTTATTATGGAGAAATCAAAAAATCATAACAGGCGACACCGTGAAAGCATGCGTAAAACACAAACAGTGCTCATGCGTGTTATCGTACACTCCTTACTGTTGACTTCATTATTGTCAGTTCATGCTATTGTTTTCACTTCCGAGCAAAACTATCATTGTTGATAGAAATCGTTTGAAAAATACGTTTGTAGTCAGCCTTTTTGAGCTGATTGTTTATTTTAACTCAAGACACTAATGAGTTTTTCAAACCGTTATCAAAATTTATCAGAGTCAGAACTACTTTTTATTAACGTCAAATCAAAACTTTCCGATGTATTTCAGCTGAAATGATAACAAAAAAGGCCGCTTTATTCGCCGTGTTCGCTGCACTGCTGACAAACGGTATGCGACGTTTCACGTCTGTGCCCTAATATTGAGTACTTTGAAATAGGTTCATTGGTTTTTTAGCATTGTTCTGTTTTTTTATCAGATTTTTAGACTGGAATCAAAGAACGATAACCAACATATCCAATGTAAGAAACAAAATTGCAGAACCCAATCAACAATGGTGATGTTAAAAATTGGCCTGGGCTTATTTACAACTGCACCATTTACACTGTTTCTTGATTTAAACATTCCCAAGTTGCACAGCTTTAAAAAAGCTGCAAAAATCTAGGCAAATGTCATTTAGTTTGGCTGAAATCAAGATTCAAGCAGTATTCTTGTTTCATCTTTGCTGCAAACTCTAAGCTGTCTGAGTTGTTTTTTTTTCAGGTCGGTGTCACGACGAAGCGGCAGCGGCGGCCGCAGAAGGAACCCCGGGGCAGCGACCAGACGAGCCAACAGAGCCGGGCAAAGGCGATCCGGCCGATGCAGACGAACACCCGGATGACCCAGGACGCGAATACCCCGAGGAGCCGGCCTACTACGAGTACTACGAGGCTCCTGGTATGACGTCTTGTTCTTGAAATCCGCGCGCGGAGCTACAGTGACGCTGAGAAAAATTATGTGCGTAGTCCACAAGTTGGGAGGTTGTCGCTCGGGGGAGGAAGAAACAATATTTTTTAAGTTGAAGCCCCCCACTGATTCCGGAAACCCGAACGTACCAAGTTCCGGTGGGTTTCGGGGAACGGACGGCTCACCATCCCGTGGAAACAAACCCTCGCCACGTGAAGGGGACATCCTCCAAGCCCCGCTCTGACTTGAGGGGCACCTGTGATCTCAGCCCGATTTCGGTTTCGGTGGCCTGCGGTCGCTGTCTCCCCGAACCCGAAGGCAGCGAATCCGAAAGTTTGTTTTTGTTGAAAGTGCGTTTCACGTCCACTTTATTTCAGATCCGGGCCCAACGGCCGATCCACAGAATCCAGGCTCTGGTGACCCCGACTATCCGTGGCCAACTGAACCGCCAGTGGAAGAGCCAGAACCGGACAATGGAGAACACGCCCCTGGATACGGAGATTATGAGGAACGGACGCCGGCACCGCGGCCGCCCCGACCAAGTAAGATAAAGCCTGCTCTTGCAAACGAGTCGCACCGAAATGACATCATGTGCATATGCGCTTGCATGCGCAGCCATCCGGGAGACTTTCAGTGTGGCCGACCCTTTTACGTGCAAAACATTCGTAAAGAAATAAACCAAACTAAAATTCTGGTGTCTGCACACGACAAACAAGTGTTTTCAAAGCAAGTGACGTAATTTTGGTTTGACACGTTTTACGTAATAAATCTACATTTCTTTTGAACGGTCTATCTAAGAATTTTTAATTTTAGCATTTGATTGCTAATCAATTGTTTCTAAAGACGTCGCGGACATGATGGGATCTTTGCTTCAGAGCCCAATCGCGGTTTTGGTCCAGCGCCTTCTCCAAATCGCCTGCCGGGTGGCGGTGGCCCACGTACGCAAGCAGGAGAAGGTGGGCCCGCACGTAACCTCCCGGCTAAACACCGACCGAAACTGCCGTATCCAACGAAACTACCCCGATTCGTTTGTCCCGGCGATGTTTCAGACACTGTCGTTGGAAAATTAGTTGGAGTCGAAAAATATAGGCCATTTCGTGAGTTTGAGTGCCGTTCGTAAAGTTATGTTGTGATAAACAGAAAACTCGCGTGCATCAACTAGTATTTGAGCTCATGTTGCTGTGCGCAGACTACAACAGACGACACGGCTCATTGAACGTGGCCGACCGACTGAACTGCTTGGACGGACACAACTGCTGTTGGAATAATGTGCCGCCACACCGTGACGAATATGAATTCAGACATATCACTGAGGGAGTGATGGTCGACAAAACCCTCTGGGAGGAACACTTCGGCACTGGCGAAACACCCGGTAGCTTGCACAGCTTTAGTATTTTTGTTTTGTGTTCTTTTTGTTCGTGTTTTCGCTGAAACAGCTGTGCGTTTCAGAGCACGATTTCATGATTGTGCACAGTCCGTGTAGGCCGAACATGACCGACACAGCCGAGTTTGTCTCGTGCACCCTGGGCGATGTGGAGGGCCCGGTCACTGTGACGCTCAAGTGAGTGAAGCTGCACTGCAATAAATCGATCGGAGAATGGGCCACTCTACCACAGGATTTCTTGTGCTTGGCAGACACTGGATGTCCAACGACGTAAAACTGCGAGTGTGCACCCGGCCTGCGTTTGAACAATTCACCATGGAGGCACCTTTGGAGGACTGCCAAGATGTCAGCGGGGGGCCGGGGCCGACCACAGTCACACTACCCGAGTGCCTGCTGTGCGACGTTAGTTGGTGTCACAACTTATGGTGATTAATTTTTTGAAGGAAAACTTGTTGAGAAAAAATTGTTACGGAGTCATCATTGAACAGATTGTGATTGTTGCGAGCAACTTCAAAGACAGAAAGGGCGACTCGGCAGCGATCAGCGACATCGAAGTGGAATACACGTTGAAGCCACGTACGTGCTTGAATGAAACTGACACAACTGGGTTTTTTTGTTATCAGTTTGAATGTCAATTTTGAGACATGTACAGTCTGCACACGCACGCACACATTAAAATGCGCTGAGCTTCAAGAAATCACAAACTGCTTCACTTAAAAAATGTTACTTTAGCGCCGGTTTACGAAGCGACGACGACCACAACAACGACCACAACTCCAAGGCCGACTACGCGAGCAACCAGACCACCGGAACCAACCACAACGCCCGATCCGAACACGCTGCCTGGCACTGAGCTGGAATGCCGCATTGAGTGCGACTTTGAAGACAGTGAGCGTGCGGCTTGTGTGCAGTTTTTGGATAATGAAGAACAAATTACTGGTGTGTTCCAGATGATCTCTGCTTCTTCCGTGGTTACGAGAAACCAGAAGTTGAGTTCCGCCGCCGTTTCCGCGGCCGGTCGAACGAGGACGTGGTCAGTTCGGATGTCGAGGATCGCACGTTGGGCCCGATCAATAAAATTCTGGCACCAATCGTTGCGAAAGGACTCTTCAGAAATCGAGTCACCGGCGTGCCGTATGCAGGTTTGGGGTTACGAACATTGAGATACATGTAAAAACTGAGAAACCAACCGAATGATTATTTTTTTAGAATTAGGCTCAAGTTCTAACAAAATTTTAAGCAAAAACGTTTTGGTGATGTGTGCGTTGCAATGACGAGCCAGCAAACACTGTGCTGTTGGTATGCGTTTCCTTGGTGAAACCGCAAACAGTGGCCTTGATGTCCTGCAAACGCTTTCTCGGTCTCAGGCCAAGGCGAATACTACGCAGCGACGTACCTGGTGCCGCATCACAAGACGAAAATGTCAGTTGAAACGGATCTGATAGCGACGCGAATAATCATGTTTGAGTACTACGTCGCAACGGATGGACTCAGTTTGAAAGCGTGCTGCGACGACTGGTGCTCGTTCCACACATCCAGGGAGATCCGACTCGGTCAATTCCGCCGGTGGCACACTGGCTACATGATATGCCCGCCGTACACGCAACAGGTCGGCTGCGCGCTCATTGGCGCATTTGAATTGTGCGTTCGCAACCTGATGCTGATGCACACAATCCACTGCCGCTTCTGTTTCGTAAAATCAACATTGAATGGCTGCTTTGGATTGGGTTCAATTACAGGTTGACGTAACGCGGGGACAAAGTTCAACAGATTACATTTTTACCATTTTTTTGCAATTTATTGAGCTATCTGGATATTATTATCAGTGTACCACCCTCACAGTGATTTACTGGAATTATTTGCAAATGACTGTTTTTTATGTGCTCCGTTGCAGGTGGCATTCTACTGCGAGACGTACAAACATTTACAAGGCGCCTGTGCGCTCGATGACGTTCGCGTGTACAAACACGACCCGTACGCCGACATTGACGATTTTGTGGCGGCGCGAAACTTGTTGGAGCCAGCGTGTCTTTGAGTGGCCCTCCGATAGTATTTGTAATTTGTAATTGGTTGTGAGCTGTTTGTAACATTGCTTTCCCATTGCATTCTTGGTGCTCTAAATAAAAAAGAAAACAATTACAGAGAAAGCTAGTTTCGAAACAAGAACAACCACAAATGTACTGAAGCAGAAACAATTCAGTAAACACAGCCAAATGGTTCTTCTTCTTGTGCTAAATAGAGTGCTTGAAATAGTCCCCAAGGCCGTATTATTTTTACTTTAGTTGCTTCAGACACAACTCAATTTTTGCAGATGCGAGGCACGTGAAAGCGAACTGCGCTCGCACTTTTAAAAGTAGAACTTCATGTTTAACTCAACATTTTTTCACTATCAAATTATAGTCAATCAAATCAGAAGTACCTATAATGTTTTCGAAAGAAAATGAAAATCGAAATAAAGTTCTTTACACCCTCTTGTCTTCTGTACACTCACCGAGTTAATTGTTTATGGCAACAAAGCGTGACAAAATGAAATTCGTAGCGTGCAATTTGTACTTGTTCAGATCCACGAAATCAAGTCGGTCTTCTGTGACACTTTTTATTGCTCAAGTGTTTTTATTGCCCAACACATTGAGGAAGTGCACGACGCAAGGCCAGTCAGCCGTTTCTTCTGCTGCACCGTATAAAAACATTCACTTTTTAAACATCTTTGAAATTTATTCGAATATTATTCAGTTTTGTCCGAATAAACTCGAAGACTTGAATCTGCACTTGAATCAGACGGTTAAGCAGATTGGATGCAGATTGTCGCACAGCTTTTCACTGCTACAAATACATATGAAATGCACTTGGTTTCACCTTTTTAACAGCAGATAACAAAAGTTCAGCGACAGTCTGTTGAGAATGTCAATTTTAGCCCGCTGAACTTGAGCAGTGCCGTGCGACCGCCGCAAAATGCAGCCCCGTGCAGTCGGTTACGTGGCCGTCGTGGCGAGTGTGAGTGCGTTGGCCGCCTGTGTGCTGTTTGTGCCGGTGTTGTGGCAGAAAATCAGCGACATCCACGCGCAACTCACCCTCGACATGGCCGAGTTCGAGCACACGTCCGGGGAGATCTGGCGGCATATGGTCGTCGTGAAGCGGGGCGCCCACGGAAGGCCCGCTGTGCCGAACGCTGCTGCCCGTCAAAAGCGTCAGCTCGATTTCGGACCGCAGTGTCGTGAGTTTTTTGTCAATGTTCAGCAGTTTTTTTAATAACGTAACCACCGTCGAGTCATGTAGTGCATAACTGTTTGATTGAGCTAAGTGTAAATATGTCAACTTGTCCATTGCTCTGCATCTGAAATTCTCGGCAGAATGTGCCGCATTCAACGTGTGCCCTGGAGGAGCTCCAGGTGCCCCGGGCACACCCGGCAACGACGGGGAGCCAGGCGTCAATGGGCCTCCCGGTGAAGAGGGACTGCCCGGCATTGCACCGCCCATCACCTACGAGCCAACGCGCGGCTGTCGCGTCTGTCCGCGGGGGCCGCCGGGACTTCCCGGACACAGCGGCAACTCTGGACAGCAAGTAAACGCATCGGTTTTCGAAGATCGTATCAACCACTCACATCGTATCGTCATTCATGAGCTCGATAGATTTTCTTCAAGCGTACTTTAAAGTTTGCCAATGGAGATAACACACAGCCATTCAAAAAGTTCAGGGTCCAAAAGGCATTCCGGGCAACTCGGGACGTGCCGGAGAACGCGGCCGCAACGGTTTCCGTGGTGCCCCGGGCACACCTGGCGACAATGGCATTCCCGGAAAAGTTGGTCCTCTCGGCGAGCCCGGTCGCGACGGCACTTTGGGTGCAAAGGGAGACCCTGGACCAAAGGGCCCACCAGGAGAACGAGGCCCTGCGGGCGAACGAGGCTTTGCCGGAAACCCGGGCAACCGCGGCGAAGCAGGACGAGTTGGATCGCCGGTAGGCAACATTTGTTGTTGAGAAAACCGTTGCCGATGTCAAATGTGCCAACCAATAAAACAAATGTTCAACTGTTTGTTTAGTAAAGCTGATTATAACAATTGTTCAGGGTCCCCGTGGCCCTCCTGGCCAGCCGGGCGGTCGCGGTCCTCTGGGCCCGCGCGGGTTCAACGGTGCTCCGGGCGAAGATGCGCAGTACTGTCCATGCCCGCCTCGCGGTCGGCCAAGTCAGTTTCTTTAGGCGCAGATACTCTGAATTATTTTTAACAGTTTTAAAACAACAATAGGAATAATTTATTTTTTAGACCCAGTCGTTGCTGTCGTACAGCCACAACAGCCGTATTATCCGTACAAGGACAAGGCGTGAAACAATTCAAATCGAATGTGGTTCAATGAACGGTCTTAGGCAAACTGAGGCTTCTCGAAAATAAATGAATCTAACTTTAAGTGATCAAAAGTGCAGTGTGTACGTATTTTTATGTCGATGTTAAAAAATGCTCACCAGCAAAGGCATAATGCTGGTCTTCAGAAGGCAAATAAATGTTTGACGTTGAAATTTTTTGCTCAGTGGTAACGCGCAGACTGACACCCCCACACATACAAACATATATTGCTATCCATTGAGCACAGTGAGTTTACACTATTAATGATAGAAATGACAGTTTTCAGTTTTTCATTGAAAAACGAGAATTTTAGTGCAACCTTTTTTGAAACGAGTTTTTTCATTTCCAATCCGAAGTTTTAGAAGTATTTTTTTATAATTTTGATTCAGCAATGAATTTCTGTTTACTTGTTTGCATTCTACCGCATGTACATGTTTGCATGTTTGCATTACACATTGTTCACTGCACATTCATTGTTCGCTTTGGCAAGGTACAGTTTGTTATATCTGTTTTTCACTCGTCTGTCTGTTCGCATTTTTAAAATTCAAGTTAATTATCTATTCAGTCATCAATCAGTTCTAATATCAGCAGCCCAGATGGCAGTGGATTGCCGATGTTCAAAAAGATTGCGATCAACAGCGAAACAGCTTCCTTGAGTACAGTTGATGGTTTATAGCCGAACCCCTGGTCCTTTATAGCGCTAGTTTATTCGAACGTTGGCATCTTTGAAAAAATTAGAAACAAAATCGTGTGAAACAGCATCTTGAAAATGAGTAACATCTACGGGGAATCGAATCCAGGTCCACAAAAATAGCTCAATAGCAAAACCAAAAGCCGTTTATCCAGGCTACAGGAACGGTCAAATGGCTAGCAATTATGACAAAAGTGAATTGCAAATTTTGGCTAATTTGACTTTTACAATATTTCCTTACCATCACACTCTTTGTGAACGCTGTTGGCCTCGAAAGGTGTTGCATCTGGGTGGCGGAGAACTGGTACCCGGAGAACTGGTCACCGGAGAACTGGTACCCTCTCACAAACGCACGCGGAGAACTGGTACCCGGAGAACTGGTCACCGGAGAACTGGTACCCACTCTGATTTCGCGTGATTTCGGAGTGTTTTACTGCCTCTATCTGTTACTGTTGAATGTTACATTTTATTTTTTAGATTAATAAGAATATTTTGTAATTTTAATAAATGTAATGATAATGTTTTGTATAAATTGACTCATTTCAAATGCACTTTAATCAATTAGTCAAATTTTATTCTCACAAAAAGAACAGTAGAAACACGTGAAAACAAATGACATTTGTAATGGCCTACTTTAGCCTCATGCTTCCTTAATTGTGCGTTGTAGTTGCCATTCGTTGCGTTAAAATTTCAGTTAAAACGGTCAACGCTATTAGTCACAGCGTGGCAGACAATATGGGAAACTTCGATTTCGCGCATGTGACATACAGTATGGCCGAATAAATGAGGCAGTCCATCAAGGCGGGATCAGTCGCAGACTAGGAGTTGTGTTTTTCAAAAATACCAACATACCATTCAAAATTCAAAATCATGTGTGAAGGGGAGAAAGAATAAACAGAATAATCCATTAGTTTAAAAAAACGCGTCAAATTTGGCACACAATTTGGTTTCTGAACGTCTTTTTCCTTCCATTCAAAATTTGCGCGCTCCTTGAACCCTGAAAAAAGCTGCCATGTTTAATCGGCCATACCGATTCGTACAGAGCCTGTGCTGTGCCTCATGCAAAATGCATATTGGAATGTTTTTTAATAACACTGTATTTGTGAACCACTTGTGTAATCTTTGAAGTTTGAAGCAGTTTACTAAATTTGGGATTATTTTCTTAGAAATAAGCGTTTAAAAATTGATTTGTGTTGAAAGAAACAGTGAACAAGTTTTCCGATTTCATTCGTCTGTCCTTCAGACTGCTCGTTCCAATGGTTGTTCAGAGAAATTCATGACAAAATGAAAATTGGACCCTAAGTACCGAAGATGAGGGGATGGCTGCGGGGGAGGGGGGACCGTGACCAGGATTTTCAACAAAACTTTGTGACTATGGCTGTCGGATCGGAACAGTTTGGTAGGAGGGTTCCCACGGTGGGGGGGGGGCGAAATGCAGAGAACCATAGTGCAAATTGGTTGATTACAAAGGCGCATGTCACGAGGAGTCCGATCAGGTGTCCGGTGTCCATGTGTCCCGGAAGTAAAAGCAGCCAACCCGTTGTCCGTGACCAGTCCTCCTGTGTCCATTTCTCCGCCAAGGCTCAGCTCACAACCGCAATTTTCCGCTTTGACAGTTTGACAAATTGGTGTTAAGAATTTCTCGGCAATATCACCAACTACTGTGCTGGCTTTCGAAAGCCGAAACGCTAAAAACTTTCTTCTCAAGCAATCAGGCAAACCTGCGACCCTTTCGCCCTCACACAACTTTTCACACTCAGCTGGCTGCTTCTCGACGTCTCGCTCCAATTGGTCTAACCACTCAATCCACGTTCGAAAGCCTTCGGTTGCACCAGCTGAGCATTTTTTGCTATCCAAGTAATAATTTCCAGTACCAATCAATGCATTTTTAAACGTCACAACAAAAAAGCATGCTGCAACCACAACCACAAATGCCGGGCTGTGCAGTAGCCCGTTTTTCGTCGGTGAGACTCTGACGGGTGGTCAGACGGCACATGCGGATGCTAACGATTTCTCTCTCCTCTTTCATTTGTGGCGACGAAACTGTAATACTTACATACGAGTTTCAAAAAAGCGTTGTTGTTTAGCCACTGAAAAGTCCATCTCTATTGACCGAGTACTCGTCATGAGTTAAGACACAGTGATGTT
The DNA here is from genome assembly GCA_030248135.1 of Theristus sp. LFF4_11. Classification (NCBI taxonomy): domain Eukaryota; kingdom Metazoa; phylum Nematoda; class Chromadorea; order Monhysterida; family Xyalidae; genus Theristus; species Theristus sp. LFF4_11. The sequence goes on along the minus strand of JASANC010002767.1, from coordinate 31,538 downwards.
GCTGTTGTGCAGTTTTCCGTTTAGCCCCAGAACCGTCACAAAATTGTGTCCTATTCGCAAGACTACGTGTTTTCATTGCCAACAAAGCCAAACCAAACTGAAGCAGTATTGAAGATGACCGACATTTTCGTTCGTTGAAGTTGTCTGCAAAGCCAGTTTGAAAGAGACAAAACTGCGAAAATGCACCTGGTTGGATCACAGAGAGCCAATCGAACAGGCGTGCTGATCTCGCCCGCTGCTTCTTCCGGTTTCATGCTTTTGTAGGTGGCAAATACTGAAACGAGGTTTTTTAACCAAAAATTTAAGCTGAATTTGCTGAGCACTCTTATCCCATGTGGTCTGGTCTGATGTGGAACATACATTTACGATTATAGCCTTTTTTTCCGAACGTGTTCAACCGAAATAGCGCTCCAAAAGCACGGTATGGCCGATTAAAGGCAACTCCTGGTTTGGGACTAATTTCGTCTTGATTTAGAATACAACAAGGACTGTCTTATTTATTCGGCCATCCTCTACTCACTTGTCATGCAAAGTCAACCAACCCACACAACGTCCACACGAACCAGGTGACAGTTTTTATGATAAGTTGTTTAGTGTACCCAATTAAGAGCTCGGTGCAGCGCTAATGAACCACTAAGCTTTCTTACAACTGGCCCCTGATGCCTGGTGTCGCCCAGTTGCCCCACAGCCAAGTGTTGCGTCACTGTGATGTGTTTCTTGCTCGGGCGAACGGGGCACACAGAACAACTTTCAGACGAGGGCCGGGTGCGAGGCGTCTTGTCCAAGTGTGGTGCTCAAAAACAAGCTGCGCCATGAGAAAACTGGCAATTTTCCCAGAAAAAAATTACAACGTACAAAGCGGCTCGTCCCGACTCTGCACCAATGAGGTTTTGGTCTGAAATTTGAAAAAAACTGCTTGAGTAATTGTCAACCCATTGCGTTAAAGCTTCTTTTGAAATTCCAAGCACATGAAGCGCAGTCAAGCAGAGCATACAGTCCAAAACCCTAATTGGGACAGTTGTTTGAAGAAAAAAAACGTCCGTTCGATTGAACACACGCTGCAAGCAAAGCTGCATGATGCGACTGCTGTCGTGTGTGTTTGCATGTCAGCAAATAAAGAAACGTGTTTCTTCTCAATTTAATGCGCCTACGTTTTAAAGGAAAAAAACGTAAAATTAGACAGCGTAAGATGTGCAGTGTATTCCGCACGTTTGGATCAAAACACCATTGTCCATACCAATCTGTGTGCCAAAAAATTACTTTCCCTCCTCAAACTGAATCTCTTGGTTGGGTTTTTGAGGCTAATGGAAGTAAATCAGTCACTTATTTTTTAAACCTGTCAGCTTTTTCGCAGAATGCATAGCTCGCACAAAAAGAAAGAGGGGGTTCGGAGTTGTAAGCAAACATATTCCGCCACAAATGGGGCGCTTGATTCCAACCAAACCTGATACATTCGTTCTTCTTACTGCTTGCATTCAAAGTTTTGCATATCATGCTCCTTTTTGCCACTGCACAGCATTTTTTTGTAAAAAGTTTTAGTTGAACGCAAAAGTGTAATTGCATGTGATTGGGAAGTTTGCTTTGAAAAAAAACGTCAGTTCGTTTGACATTTGAAACCAGTCCGCTATGCAACATTGACAAAAGAGTATGCATTATTTTCTCTATTTGACTGTCATAAACTTTTGAAGTTGTAATAAACAGTTGTTTGAAGAAAACGTCCGTTCGATTGAACACACGCTGCAAGCAAAGCTGCATGATGCGACTGCTGTCGTGTGTGTTTGCATGTCAACAAATAAAGAAACGTGTTTCTTCTCAATTTAATGCGCCTACGTTTTAAAGGAAAAAAACGTAAAATTAGACAGCGTAAGATGTGCAGTGTATTCCGCACGTTTGGATCAAAACACCATCGTCCAATACCAATCTGTGTGCCAAAAAATTACTTTCCCTCCTCAAACAGAATCTCTTGGTTGGGTTTTTGAGGCTAATGGAAGTAAATCAGTCACTTATTTTTTAAGTGTGGCGGAGAACTGGTACCCGGAGAACTGGTCACCGGAGAACTGGTACCCTCTCACAAACGCACGCGGAGAACTGGTACCCGGAGAACTGGTCACCGGAGAACTGGTACCCACTCTGATTTCACGTGATTTCGGAGTGTTTTACTGCCTCTATCTGTTACTGTTGAATGTTATATTTTATTTTTTAGATTAATAAAAATATTTTGTAATTTTAATAAATGTAATGATAATGTTTTGTATAAATTGACTCATTTCAAATGCACTTTAATCAATTAGACAAATTTTATTCTCACAAAAAGAACAGTAGAAACACGTGAAAACAAATGACATTTGTAATGGCCTGCTTTAGCCTCATGTCTGTTGAAATCTTTGGTAAAAACTTTATTCGGTTTTTCATTTCAATAGAAAAAACAAAAATAAAAAAATATTTATTATTTTTATTTAATTTTAAATAAATGAAAAAGATATGGGTAACTAAATTTAGGGTGCAGTTTGGATAAATAGTTCTTGGAGGTGGGTACCAGTTCTCCGGTGACCAGTTCTCCGCACGCACAAATTAGAGGGTGCCAGTTCTCCGGGTGACCAGTTCTCCGGGTACCAGTTCTCCGGTTACCAGTTCTCCGGGTACCAGTTCTCCTACTGCCGTTGCATCTCACAATCTTTCTTGCTTTCGTTTGTTTGCACCAGCAACCGGTGACTTTAAAAAATGAATGGCAGTTTTATCAAAAAAGTAGGCGGACAAAAGCACCGACGATAAACGACACGTTTTTTGTTCTGTTATATTGACCAGACAATGCTTTTCGTTGCAGTCGTTATCAGAGAACACGGGCGCTGTGTAATGGAACTCCGCAAGAACATGCTCTCCTATTGGCGGCCCCTTGTCTTTTTGTTAGCCCCATTTGTGTTTCTGCCGGTTGCTCTGCTATGGCATCCCAGCGAGGGCAAAGACATTGCCAAAGTTGCTTATGTGATTCTGGTGATGGCGACCTACTGGGTGAGCGAGGTGATTCCGTTGCCTGTGACGGCCTTGATTCCGCTTGTTGCATTCCCGCTTCTCGCAGTCACTCCGTCAAAAGTGGTCGCATCGCAGTATCTCTCGGTGAGTGACTGACTTTTTCGCAGTGCGTTTGTAAGTTTTGTCCATCAGTCATGATCCAACATGCTGAATTGCTGAAAGTTTGATGTTTCATAATTCAATTTTAGCTTCAAATTCTGAAAAAAAGGTAATAACGGCTTCCAGGATGGCAGCTGGCTGTTCACCGGTGGCTTGATCGTGGCAGTCGCTGTCAAGGAAGTCAACCTGCACCGTCGGATTGCTTTGAACATTCTGAACGTCACCGGGGCTGTGCCAGGTCGACTGATGTTCGGTTGGAGAAAGTTGTAGCTTTTTTGGATTTTTTTCTGCAAATATACAGATTTCAGTGTAGTCTATTCGGCAGGTATCATGATTTCGTGTGCGTTTCTGTCGATGTTCATCAGCAACACAGCGACGTCTGCGATGATGGTGCCTGTGGTGATGTCAGTCGCAGAGGAGTACATCCGCACACGGAGAAGGGCCACTGTGGTCGCACCGGCACCCCTGCAGCTGCACACCGTCACCGCAGACACCGGCGCCAACCAGGTGTGCGCCTGCGATTGCGTTTATGTACTGTTTGTGTTTGAGTCTGCACGTCTGGCGTTTTGGTTGTCGTTAAAAGCAATTCCAGGTTGGTGCAGCAGAACGAGTCCATTCGGAATCGGACACCGCAAGGCATGACCAAGTGATTCTGAGTCCGGAGCATCTCAGCAGCACCGATTTGAGTCTCTGCAAGGTGAAAGCCAGCCTTTCTCAATCGACCACTGCAAACTGTACCGCATTATCAAAGCTGCAAACTTACACACGTCTTAGGGTCTACTGTTGTCAGTGGCGTACTCGGCGAGTATCGGAGGCACCGCAACACTGACTGGCACTCTGCCCAATGTCGTCATGAAATCATTGCTAGACAGTAACTATCCGAAGGGGCATCCGATTAACTACGGCACTTGGTTCGCCTACAACGGACCTGGTAGCACGATTTTTGTGTTGTTTTTCGAACGACACCGCGCACGATTTCCAATTTGCACACAGGAGCGATTTTGAACGTGACCCAAAGTTGGCTCTGGCTGCAGCTGGTGTTCCTGGGGCCACGCCACCTGCTGGCTGCGTTTCGCCCGGCCGCCGGTGCCGCAGCGCAAAGCGCCAACCAGGTGCTGAAACAGGAACTCCAGAAACTGGGTCCGATCACGTTCGCTGAGGTCAGCGTGCTCGCGTGGTACTCGGTGGCGTTGTTTCTCTGGTTGACTAGGGATCTCACTGGATGGTCAGGTCAATTTTGCAATTGTCATTTTCTCAATTTTCTAAAATTTTATTATTTAAAAAATCCGAGCAAACACTGACGCTAACGCCGCGCAGGAGTGCTTGGTTCAAGTTCGGCGGCACACAGTACGTCAGCGACACACCAGCGATCATCGCAGTCGTGCTGCTCTTGTTCATTTGGCCACGTCAAAGGTCACCAACCTACCAGCCATTGTTGACTTGGGCGAATTGTGTTGAGAAGAGCTTTCCATGGGGTGTGATCTTGTTGCTGGGAGGCGGCTATGCGATGGCAGCGGCAGCAAAGACGAGCGGCCTGTCCAATATGGTCGCTGCGAAACTGTCATCGGTTCGGTTCTTTGGTTACGCTCATACTTTCAGGTGGAATTGAAGATTGTTGCACTTTGCTTGCAGTTTAGCGGCGCTTGACTTAGGTGCCTGGAGTTGTTGCTTAAAAGGCCAACCAGTTGCCTCTTTGAACTTTCAAAAATGCAAAAAGTCGGAGTGTCTTTGCATGATAGACTAAACAGCACTCGTTCGGTAAAGATTCAGCTGCATTGCTCATTAAGCTCATTTTCAGCTGGACGTGCCGAATGTCTGGGTGCTAATAATCAGCATGGCGCTGATGACACACCTGACGGAGTTCACATCGAACACAGCGACCTCGCAGATCATGCTGCCGATCGTGCTGAAGCTCGCGGAGACACGATGCATCAATCCGCTGTCTGTTGTGTTTTTCGGTGTTTTTAGTGGCTGTACATAGAGATTTCTTGAATTCACGAAATAACGTGAGGCGTTGCAGCTATCTGACGTTGCCGGTGTCGGAGGCAGCCTCGTTTGCGTACATGCTGCCAGTGGCCACGCCCCCGAATGCGATCGTCTTCTCGTCTGGCCTGTTGCGCGTCATCGACATGATCAAATGTGGATGTGTCATGAATGTGGGTGCTGCTACGGCACGCTTGCTCATTCGCTGCAAAGACAACGTTTTGCTTCAAAATATTACTTCATGTCAGAACTTCAAACTCAAACTCAAGCTGTCTATATCGCAGTTTCTGAGCATGTTCGAAGTGCTGATAAGCATCCACGCGTGGGGCTGGCTGATGTTTCATCTGGGCAGCTATCCCGAGTGGGCCAGCAATGCACGTTGCATAGCAAACAGCAGCATACCACAGAATGGCACAATGATCTGACGGTTTGCGGTTCTCTGCTCTCAAAAAGTGCAACCGCATTTTACATAACGAATATCTGTTTTTTTTGCATCCAGTGCCAACACCTTTTGTGAAACATTCGTTGGTTGAACAATTTTGCAATAAAAACATTGAAAATGTACAACAGAAAACGAGACAAATTTTCAAGCCGCGAAAACAAGTTTTATGTGCTCGGAAAAAAATACGATCCAGCCTGTATATTTCACAATAAGGGATAAACGCTTTTTTTCATTCCCTTTTTGTGCCATCCTTTTTTGGTGCCATAATGACTGTGATTTCAAAAAACAGCCGGTGTACCATTCTTGTTGTTATGGCTGTTTTCAACCGCACGGTCATTTTTAAAGGCATGGCACGAAAATGGGCATGAATAAGGTATGGTACAGAAATAAACATAAAGGTGGACAGACAAAAGGCTACACGAAAGGTATTTTTCCGTACCGGGGAGTCAAATCTGCTTATGCTTCCCTTTCCACAGATTTTCATTTTTGATCACAATTTCATCGGTTTGTTTTCATATAATTCAACGTACTTTTGCACCGCGTCATGAGTCAGAGTCACAGAGACAGCGAATACAAAAACAGGCAAGTTGGTTAGTCTGAAGCGCCCACTACAGTTTTCATGGAAAACGGCACTTCTTTACCGCAAAGGAAAAAATGTTGCAAAAAGTATATGTTGCCACATGCCACAGTATATGGACAAAGACATGTTCAGAGAGAATGTAATGTACGTGTAAAACTTGGAATGAAAACGTGCAATTCCAGTATATATTTTACTGCAATAAACCCGCATTCATAAAAACTTCATTCCAGTTTGTCATTTCGGCATTGCAACGGGCTGACCACAGATTTTGCTGAAAACCATTATTATTATTGTACTCCTTTTCAGCTTGTCAGATGCTTTGTGTTTTGAAATTTTTGTTTACCCAATGTTTGTTTGAATTCGTTTTTGCTCGTTAAAGAACGCTGAAAATACCGTGTGATTTGGCACGTAAGCGTTACAGTCTTGCTCGAATTTATAACTGTATTTTTTCGTTCCCAAAAGTTTTATCATTAATTTGTATGTGTGTTAGAAAACTCAAAAATTGATTGCACCCAACGCTCTGCATTTTAAACGTTTTGAATGAACATGCGGCAAATGAATGACACAGCAAACCACTGTGTCAGCTTTCAATTTTTTAAATTTTTGCAGAGTAACTTCGCCCAGGTGACTGACAGTGAACTTCCACAAGGAGCATGGAGCGACGCAAAGGCGCGCTGTCCTATTGGCGCCCCCTCGTGTTCCTTGTGGCACCGATCGTCTTCCTGCCCGTGATGCTCTTCTGGGACCCAGGCGAAGGCACCAGCATACCGCAGGTGACTTATGTGATCCTGGTGATGGCGACCTACTGGGTGACCGAGGTGATTCCGTTGCCTGTGACGGCCTTGATTCCCCTTGTTGCATTCCCCCTGCTCGCAGTCACTCCGTCAAAAGTGGTTGCGTCGCATTATCTCTCGGTGAGTTGGTCAAATTTCGATTTCAATTTTTCACAAAATGATTAACCGAAACTTTTTTGTATCTCACGTATAATAAGCGACAAATGTTTTGTTTTGCAAAACTTGAGTGCGCATTTTTAGAACATTAATGTTCACACGTGTGATGTTCTGCTTTCCAGGATGGCAGCTGGCTGTTCGCTGGTGGCTTGATCGTGGCAGTCGCTGTCAAGGAAGTCAACCTGCACCGCAGAATCGCGCTGACCGTTCTGAACACCACCGGCACTGTGCCCGGCCGCCTCATGATCGGTGCGTGATTTCATTGCAATTTGAACCACCATTGCTTTTTTTATTAATTGCTTCAATATTTGGCCACTTGACTTTCAATGCGTCATCGGCAGGTATCATGATTTCGTGTGCGTTTCTGTCGATGTTCATCAGCAACACAGCGACGTCTGCGATGATGGTGCCTGTGGTGATGTCAGTCGCAGAGGAGTACATCCGCACGCGGAGAAGGGCCACTGTGGTCGCACCGGCACCCCTGCAGCTGCACACCGTCACCGCAGACACCGGCGCCAACCAGGTGTGCGCCTGCGATTGCCTCTTGTTTGCAGTTCTAGCAGCGTAGACAAATATCATTCCCATTTTACCCGATTTTCAGGCAAATTTGCCGAGGCAGCCACCACAGAACCCCGCAGAGCACCATGACAACGTGATCCTCAGTCCAAAATACCTCAGCAGCGAGGAGCTAAACATCTGCAAGGTCCAGTTTGTTGTTGTTGTTGGGGATTTCAGGCGATGTTTTTAGCCAGGGCTAACCCTGAAAAGGACAGAACTCCCGTCGAGTAGGGTGCCCATCGAGTCTTTTCTGTCATTGAATGTTCGGGCTCGATCCCCCAAACGCACAGACAATAGTTCAACGCGCTACCACCAGGCTACGAGGGTGTCAAACGTGTTTTTGTTTTGCGGCCAAAAAAAGTTTTTAAAACGAAGCACATGTAAACACCGATCCTCTCGTGCTTCTTCCGCTAAGGTTACGTTGAACACGTTTGTAGTGATTGAAACGCTTATTTTTCAGGGACTCTTGTTGTCAGTGGCGTACTCTGCGAGTATTGGAGGCACCGCAACACTGACTGGCACACCACCAAACGTGGTCATGAAATCATTACTAGACAGCAACTATGGCGACAGACACCCGATCAACTACGGCACTTGGTTCGCCTACAACGGACCTGGTATGTACGGCTAACGTGCACCAACAATGAGCTCACCATTATTATTGTGACGTTTTTCGAGAAAAACTCATTTTCAGGAGCGGTAATCAACATTTTCCAGAGTTGGCTCTGGCTGCAGCTGGTGTTTTTTGGGCCACGCCATCTACTGGCTACTTTTCGACCGTCCTCTGGTCCTGCAGCGAAAAGTGCCAACCAGGTGCTGAAACATGAACTCAATCAATTGGGCCCCGTTCGATTCGCTGAGGTCAGCGTGCTCGCGTGGTACTCATTGGCCCTGTTTTTATGGCTGACACGGGATCTCACTGGATGGTCAGTTCGAAAAAACCTAAAGAAATTTCGATAAAGGCAGCACACAAGCTGTTTATTGTTTGCTTGCTTGAAGAATATGTTTGAACAAATAAACTTCCAACTTTCATCAAAACAATTACAGGAGTTCGTGGTTCAATTTCGGCGGCACACAATTTGTCAGTGACACCCCAGCAATTATAGCGGTCGTTTTAATTTTATTTATCTGGCCCCGCGAGATATCGCCCAACTATCGCCCCTTGCTGACCTGGGGCGAAAATGGAGTAGAAAAGAACTTTCCATGGGGCGTGATTTTGCTGCTCGGCGGGGGCTTTGCGATGGCCAAATCGGCCACATCTAGTGGACTCTCGGACTTGGTCGCTCTGAAACTGTCATCGGTCAGTTTTTTCAATGTGATCGTTTTTTATAAAAACGTTGAATCAGATTGGCTTTATTTTCAAATTTTTCAGCTGAACGTTTCCAACTTCTGGATCCTGATCATCAGTATGGCGCTGATGACGCATCTGACTGAGATCACATCGAACACAGCGACGTCGCAGATCCTTCTGCCCATCATCATGAAACTCGCAGAAGCGCGCTGCGTCAACCCACTGTGAGACACCCTGGCCGGGGTTTGGTTCATTTTACCACAGGGCACAGAGACACCACTTACGATTCTTAAACAGACGCGGTGCGCTTTCACGGCGAACAGCCAATCACAGAAACCATCAATTACTGTCATTTTTTTGCGCGGCAGCTATCTGACGTTGCCGGTGTCGGAGGCAGCCTCGTTTGCGTACATGCTGCCAGTGGCCACCCCACCGAATGCGATCGTCTTCTCGTCTGGCCTGTTGCGCGTCATCGACATGATCAAATGTGGATGTGTCATGAATGTGAGTGCTGCTACGGCTAGCTTGCTCATTCGCTGCATTTTAACTGAGAACGCTGATTGGTTACATGCAATCATCGCGCATGGACACTCAGCATGTCACTTCAAAGTGGCACAAAATTACGTAACAACGGATCGACTGTCATGAATATGAGTGATAGCATAAAATCAGTTACACGGAGTCCATTTCTTGATCATGATGTCACAAGTATATGCAGATCTAAAACAGAAGAAGTATGAAGCACGAGTAAAATTAATGGGCACAATAAGCTTGCAAGCGGCCATGCCAGCTGTATCGGCAGTACCACGACTGTTCTTTGTTTTGAGTGCATTTTGTTTTGCAATTTGTCACATATTGTTTGGCTTTGTATGAAGAGAAACATAAAAGAACGAGACCATACCAGCGGGTGTTCAACTGGTACATAAAAAAGTACTTTGTCACTGTTCCACCGTTGTTTTTTTTCAGTTTCTGAGCATGTTCGAAGTGCTGTTGAGCATTCACACATGGGGCTGGCTGATGTTTCATCTGGGCAGCTATCCCGAGTGGGCAAATGCGTCGCACTGCGTGTATCCGAGCAATGCGGTTCCACTCAATAATGCCACTGTGACAAGACTTTTTTGATGATGCACACACGGACAATGTCGATACCTGCATTGAGGAACAATATGGGTACCAACATTGTTTGTTGTTTTTTATTGTTGCAATTTGTACATGCCATTGTTTATTACCATGGTTACAGTATGCGTATTGTATCATTGGACTTGAATTTGAAAAATCTCGTTTCTGTTTGTTGATCCGACCGATTGCAACGTGTCAAATTTAACAACAACTTCATGTACCATTGCCTTTCCCGTGGGTGTTTTTGCTCATAGGAATGTGTCAGCGGAGCCTCATACAGTGTCACCTTGGTGATGCAGATCGTTCAGTAAATTCAATTGAAAAATTTTGACGTAAACAAAATTCTTTCGGACAACGTAGAAATACTGTTGATACAATGTATTCATTACTTGACAAATGAAAAGCTTCAGTCCCACAAAACATCTTCAACCGCGCAATATCGAAAAATAATTGAAAGTGAAATGTCAGATTATCAGATGATAGGCGAACAGCGTTTAACAGTTTCATGTGCTTCTGTTTCATCTGCACTGGTTTTCCCTCTATGTTTTCAAGAGCTCATACAGTTTGTTGCAACACATCAATCAATTGCCGTTATCTTTAGCAGTCCAACAAGCTGCTTTTATTTCATTATCTTAATCCGAAAAAGTTGCATTTCATCGCAAAAAAGAGTCGAATGAATAAATAGACCCACAGGCTTAAGCGGTGTCCATGAAACATTATTTGGTGTTTCATCTGCATTTCAAAACGTCTCATGCAGTTTTTTTATATCTTGGCTTCTTTGTTGCATGTAATCAAATCGAATTTCGAAATTGACACTCCGCTGCAGCGTTTTTCGCAAGGCGATGATTTTCTCTCTGGGGAATTGAGCTAGGCAAGCACACAGTATTCTGAGACAAGCCCAGCCCAACCGCTAATGATTCATGGAGACATTGTTGCTTTTGTTTTAACACGTCGTTGAAGTGGGGGCACCGTGCAAGTGATTCAACGACATGTACCCCGTGTACAAACCCGTTTCAACGTGAAAGTTTTCAACATGTGAAACAAATCATGCCCACTCGCGAGCGAAGCGGACAGCGGATGCCGGCATAATATGGATAATTGGTTGTTCGCACTAAAACTCCAAAATAACTTTGCTCGCTCTGAGAATAACAGGAAAATAAAATTTTTCTCCCGCACACAGGTGATAATCCACAGCTATGCTGCGTGCACGTGAAATTTTTTATGGTGATGTTCTACACGTGCTGTGTGCGCATTATAACGATTTTGAAGGAAGTGTTACTTATTCTGCTAGGTTTCTGAAGTTTTCCGTTTCTGCACAGAATTTGCAGAATTTAGCATATATGCTGTGATTAAAACGAAATTGAAGAAAACAATTGAAAAGTACTTTTAACGACTTTTTACGTTTTTCAGCAAAACAAACGCGGCGCAAAATATAACTCTTATGTACTTGTTTCCGTGTGCCACATCAGAGACATAAAAAGCGTTATCAAACCAAAAAGTTTCTCACTGCTGACACAAATCCATATTCTACCTTTTGTATGTGTCTTCCGCATTTTTAGATAATTTGATTAAGGCTGATAACTTTTTACTTATGTTTAATTTTGGTATAGTCAAGCGAAGTATCAAAGTTCAAGGTCTAAATGTTTTCAATTAGTTCAGCGTTCAGTATAATTAGAATAAAAGAAAACGTTACAAGTAGCTAAAACTGATTCACGCCCAAACACAAACCAAAAACCATACATAGTAAGTAGTACATGTACCATGTGAGCGAAAAGGAAAATATTCATACGTTAGTGATACTTTCAACGTAAATCGAGATTACTGGAACAAACAAACAAAAACAAGCAATAATGTGGATATATCAACAGACTTACAATAACCCGGCGACATAATAACAACATACATATGTGTAGGACATACATGTATACATGCAGAATGTGGCACAAGTGCTGTAATAAAGAATTGATGGTAATGAAATCTGCTTGGTCGCTTGTTGTTGCTACCAGCTTAGCTTAAAGTGGACACGCACACTGAAAGAACATTTATTTTAAAATAGTGAAAACTCCCGCGAGTATTCTTGGTGTGCTTATGCGTGTACGCAAGGCTTCATGTAAGTCGACATACGTTTATGGTGAAATTTGGGAGCCCAAGTACATGCAGAAATATTCAATGGGCACGCGAAAGTAACCCAGACAGAGAAACAGTTAATGCGCGCTGGTAGAGAGCGGCAAGAGCTGGCAGAAAGGTGCCGCGTCTTGCGTCTTCTCATAATGACCGCACCGGGCTTTTATGCCCAAAAGCGCCTGTTGTTGGACAACGATTGTTTCAAGCACCAACGGTGTAGTGTACTAGATAGGCTGTTGTTTTTCATCCACCATTGTTGCACGTTATCGGGTTGTGTCTTCCTGGTTTTTCCATGCGAAGTGCGTACAGAATTCTTTTCAATCACACTAATGCAACCTGAACAAGCGGGATTCTCTCATCTAGTCGTTGTGCTGCGATTCTCCAGTGTTCGAAATGTGCACTTTTTAGAGAAGAGAGAGAGAACATTGCTACAGGACAGAAATACAAACAGCGATACACAGTAACACACATGAAAGACAAGCAGATCTCTTTTTTGTGTTTCGCCCCTCCACTGGATCCGCTTATATTCAGCTTCATTCATTTTCGCCAAGCCCAATCTAAAATGCAAGCGTTCAAGGCAAAGTTGTTCATGCGAAAAAAGACGATTTTGGTAAAAAAAACGAAAAAATGCTGCCCAAGCGTTCGCGTTGCTATGTGTGCAAAAAATATATTGAACAGCACCGTAAACGACTTTGGGTTTGCTATGCAGATTCAGGTTTCTTCTGCCTGCTGCTGCACATCTTGCCGGTACATCATGCTTTTTTCAATCTTATTTTCGTGTTCATAATTCAGAAACCTTGCTTTCGATTTTAAAATTTTCTGTTCTACGTTTTCAAAAAACTCTACGGTATAAACTACACGTGTAAAGAAATCCGTAAATTAGATTAAAGAGCAGGAACAACAACTGTAGATTACTGCGTATGTACCTATGAAGTTTCCATACTTCCAAGAGTATGGGTGTTGTACATGTACCCCTAGCTCATATAAACAATCAACGCATCAAAGCAGGAACTTAGAGAAATTATATGAAAACCTGCATCGTATAGAAATCTTTGTCGTTATTCTTCGCAGCATGTGTGCCTGATCCATTTAAAACCAGTGTTTTGCGGCATAAATCTGCAAAATCAATAAACAACTATTAATGGGCGCGCATGTTTCAATGCGGATATGGAATGTTCTGCGTTGATTTAACACATCCATCGTGCACTTTTCCAGTCGAACGGCTCCTATGGTTTTTATGCGCCAAGATTTCTTGCTTCCCGAACGCGAAGGCGTCCAACGAACATGGAAAGCAACGATAATACGAGGACGGAGCAGCGACAGCCGATTCACAGGCGCAAATTGTAATTATGCCCATAGCGGCCACACAAGCACAGCTGCGTAAAAAACGTGCCCGTTTCTTTTTTTCGGCTGCTGCTTCGATGACGCTCAAACAGACGCACTAATTCAGCGCATATCATATTTTCCAGCGGCAAATATTTTTTGCGCCTGATGTGCCTTCTTCATGCATTTCTTGTGCTCATGTTTTCATCTGGGGAGCAGAGAACCAACAAACATCTATACATTCCTGACAAACGTCTGTATGTGTGTCATCATTTTGCAGCTTCGAGCGCCTTTTCTTGCATGCTACAGCACGATTATATGTATCTTAGTCCTGGTCGACCTTAAAAACTCCATATCGAGACGTTTTGAAATATCGAATTACTGATCCATATTTGCGGTAAAAGCTGCCCAAAAATTCAATAATAACCACCGTAGTGCCACGCTGTTGATACATATCTGATACAACTGTTGCTGCATAATGTACGTACTTGCTGTGTTGTAAGTATATTGCAGTGGAAGATCATCAATGTTATGAGTCCGAGCCAGGTTTTACTCAAACAAGACGACAAGAGTTTCGTTCCAATTTTTTAAACGAATTCATTGTCACTTATTTGTGAGAAAGATTTTTTTCTGCTTAGCAAAATCAACTTTATCCAGCCGAGTTGTTGTTCAAACATGCACTTGAACTGCAGTGCACCGTCTGACAACAGACATGCATGAGACATTGCCATTGTTTCGTTTCTCCTCTCAGTTTTTGCGGTTGATTAAAAGGCAAAATTCACACTTTTTAGTTTTACCGCGCTTCGCCGCGCATCATTTGACAAATTCAGAGAGATAATTTATTACGTTTGTGTAAGTGGCACACACACACACTTTTTTGTCGCCGGCAGCTTCATGCGATTCATTCAGGGACTGGCGCACTTGAATGGGCTTGTCTTGGGCTAGGTAGGTTCAAGTTGTGTGTGTTGTTGTGTGCTTGCCTGTGGCGACGTTCTCCTTCAGGCCCGGTCTTCACCAAAGTGCTGCTACGTACGGCGGTGACACCCACCAGCTTACCCAAATCCCAGCCTGCTGGTGGATGTCATATGTAAGGTGATTCCGCCAACAAAACGCGATCAGGAAAACCGTCGACTGAAATCTGCATGCCAGATTTCAAGGAAACAAACAACAAGCCCAACTGATTGGTTGTCTGTTTTTGTTATGGGCGCCCAATGGAAACGCAGCTGCGCAGGTACATGCACAACGTGCGTTCGTTTTTGATAGTAATGTTCCGGTAATCTATGCCACCCAGACGTCTCGAATTTGCTGACAACCATGGCAAGGGAACGTAATCGAATTTGCCTGCACAACAACCACATGAACACACATGCACCATTTTATTTACTGACTGTAATCATGCCCCAAGCGCTGCTTGTTCCGCGATTTTGGCAAACGCTTTCTTTTTTTGTTTCGCTTGGTCTAGATATCAACCAACGATTGCTGCGCAGCATTTGAAACGGTGGCGAACACAGAATTAGGAAGTTTTTATAAGACCGAAGAAAAGTTTCTTTGAAAATACTTTTTACTTACCGCAGGGCCACTTCTCCGAACGACATTCCACTGCTTTTCCTAAATTAACATTTAGCTCAAAACAGGATGTATTTCACCTCCGCCAGCTATAAGATTCAAATTCAAGCGTGCCTACACCTGACGTTGATGTATCCAGCAACTAAATGCCAGTTTCAGAAACGTCCGCTTCTTGCTGCAGAAAATAAATGATTTTCTGCTAACACCGTGACGTGTGTGGCAACACGCAGATGCTGTGTGCACTAATCGGCGTTATCGCTGCGCTGAACAGTAAACACCATGCTCATAACGTAATGTGTTACAAAAGAGATCACGATTGAGAGTATTACGTGCAGTTGTTTTTGCTTTTGTCTTTTTGGGTGTTCAAACTTTGCAATGCACGTCATATCAGTCTGTCCTCAAGATTTTGAATGTGTGTCAGTTTCAAATTGGAACTGCGGTCACGCACGGTCTGATCTTCTGTTTTCATGCTGTTTCCTGCCAGAATCAGGGGGCGTACATTCCTTCCATGAGTCTGCTCCGAATACAAAGGCAAGATTGCTTGTTTATTGACTTACTTAAAACTTTCAGAGTGCAGTGTTCCATGATGGTGTATGTGAGCAGTGCAGATCGCATGATTACTAAGCTACATTTTTTTCTTCCTGTTGGTGGTTATATTCTCCTTATATTGGTGGTTTGCGCAGTGGTTTTATTCTGCTTCCGCTACGAATACAAATTATAGGACACTGTGTAAAAAACCGCTATTATGAACATTCCAAATGTTACCCGCTAAGTCCTTGACAGAATATTGAGCCAACTGTATTTTGAACATGTAGCCGGCTGTTACAAAGTTACAAACAAACTCAATAGCAATCATTGTATGGCACCATGTCAGCAATAAAAATCGCCTGTTGTTCCTGTGTGTGCGTGACTGTGTGCAACAATAGGTTGAAATCACACGTGAAAAAAATCGTGAAATCAAACTAAATTTTCAATCCCCTATCATACTATAATCAGTGAAAGTTTTCAATTGTTTCAGTAGCGTGACCGGTGCCATGGGCATGGTGTTTCGCAACGAGCATTGTGTGCAATGGTGAGCCCACCAAATCGAATGCGATGATGGCGTATAATGTGAGCGAATCAGTCGCAGCCAGCAGAGACAATCGATCTGGCCTGGCTGGTCAGCTGATGGTGTGCACGTTCGACACTCCGTATCCAACCATACAAGTGAGTCACAAAGCACAGTGACATCAAGATGCCCTCTCGCAGCATACGCTTCTTTGCAGGTGCTGCTGCGTCTGTACGCATCACTGCCGATCCTCATTCTCGGCCTCGTCGGCAACATGCTGAACATTGCCGTCTACTCGATGCGACGGATGCGCGGTGCCGCTCTGAATCGCTGCCTGTTGATTCTGTCCATCAGCGACTGGATACTGATGCTGACGAGCACATTCATGTTTGCGTTGCCCGTGCTGGCCGAGCAGACACGCCAGCCACGCATCATGACCATGATTGAGCTGATCATTCGGTGGACGTTCCCGCTGAGTCAGATGGCCGCCACGTGGGGCGTCTACTTGACCATCCTCATCTCAGCCTACCAATGCATCATTCTGAAGCACCGCTACTTTGCGCGCCGTCACTTGACACCGACCGTCATCAACAAACTGCTCCTGATCATCGTCGTCTTCGGTGTCGTCTTCAACTTGAACCGCTTCGTCGAGCTGACACTGCTGCCGTGCGTGTCCGAGGTGTACAACCAGACGTTCCGACATCTGATGCCCGGCCAACTGATGCGCAATCACGCCTACTACATGTTCTATCATATCTATTTGACTGCGATCATTCTCGTAACGATACCGATTTGTACGCTGATTCCATTCAATTTGTTCTTCTGCAAATTTCTGTACGACTCACAGCATGTACGCAGCTCGCTGATGCTCATGACGCAGATGGCGGTGCAACTGACGTCAAAGTCGGAACAGGTACCGTACGTAACTACATGTACATACGTTATTCCAACACGGCTTTGACCGTTCAAAGCGACGAAATTTCTGTGACTTTCCAAAATGTTCGCTTTCATTCAGTCTACTTCAAAAGTTTTCAGTGCAGCAATAGTTTCCACTTTTATTGGCACTGTAGGTTAACAACGTGCTGATGAAGGCACAGCGTGACAGTTTTGATGAAGACGACGAGTTGTTCCATCAGCAGCAAGAGTGGCGCAAAAAGCGCACGCGAAAGGCACGACGCAAAAAGTCCGGCAATCGTCGGTCGGACACGGACAGCAACAGCACGCACAACAACATTGCACTGATGCACGTAAGCACGAAAACCAGCAACAACAATGACAATGACAAGGTGCCCGCATTGACCGTTGCTGGTACAGTCGACGCAGACACGATGCTCAGTGGACAGGTACGATGCGAAGAGAACGGCCACTTTCAATCGTCATTGGTGAACACCAGCAATGGGACACTGCCAAAGAGTTCCGCAAAGTTGACACTGTCGCCCGGAGTGCATCACCTCGGCAAACGTAGCACGAGCTCGCACGACACAACAGCAAGCAGCGACAACAACACTGCAATGAACACGTGCTCCAGATCGACCAGCTTCTTGCCGCCACCGCCGCCAGAAGCGCACTCAACCAACGCACCGAGCGTACAGTCGAACACCAGCGCAGCGTCAAGCAACGCGTCCAGCCTGAAACGTCGCTCATCGGGCAGACGTGTCTCGCAGGTGTCGACATCCATGACCAACAGAAAGAGGAAGGAGGATGACAAGGAGAACGACATCAAGGTGACCATCATGGTCGCTGGCGTCAGCGTTGAGTTTCTCGTGTGCAACCTGCTGACATTCGCCAACAACATCATTGAGATCATGTCGCAGCACAATCAACGAGTCGCCGAGTTCAGCAGGAGTGAAAAGTACACGGTGATGGTGGAGGTTGGCAATCTGCTCGTCACGCTGAACGCTGCCACCACATTTCTGATTTATCTTGCATGCAACGTGAAGTTCAGACGAGCACTGCTGAAGCGATTCAGCATGCGACGACCACGACGATGGGTGCAGATGTTCAGACAGTCGCACGCGGCGCAGTTCATCGAGCGGTCGTACGTCATTTAGAGCGCCACCATTGCAGGACTCGCTGGCAATCCAGACACACAAGCTACAATTTCTACAAAGTGCATTTCTTGCGGGTGAGCTTCACGACTCTTTTGTTCGGATCAATATTGTGCCTCTGAAGATACAGTTACAAAAAATGTACTACATATACAGTGTGTCATACACGTACGCGATATTTAGTAAAATGATCAGCTTGATATAAATTTTTAGATGTTTGTTTATTTATTTTGCCACGATCGGTTCTTCCTGTGCTCAATATATTTGTTTTTACCGAATTATAAAAGCAACAAAAACTGTTAACGTAGATAAACACAATGATAAATCAGAGATCTTTAAAAATCTTAAAACTTAAAAACTAGTTAAGCTCCCCCGGCCGGTTTAAACTTGCAACATGATAATTAAATAACATAAATACAGAAATGTAACATGGAAATTAGAAAGCCATAACCCAGACAGATAAAAGATTTAAAAAAGTTCAGAAGGCCACAAAAACATAAATAAAAAGGCAAGAAA
The DNA here is from genome assembly GCA_030248135.1 of Theristus sp. LFF4_11. Lineage (NCBI taxonomy): Eukaryota > Metazoa > Nematoda > Chromadorea > Monhysterida > Xyalidae > Theristus > Theristus sp. LFF4_11. The sequence continues at coordinate 12,861 of JASANC010002767.1, read as the reverse complement.
AAGTAAAGTGGTTAAGAGAAGATTAAGAATTATGAAATTGATTAAGAATTATGGACGTTCAGTGAATAGGCTTGAATCCCTTCCATTGGTCGTGTGACAGCAAGCGAACAACTTCGACGCCTTCCGGTGCCATTTCATCCAGCAGCCACTCGAGATGATTGGATGGTACATCAGCCGAGTTCATTGCGCAGTTACTGTCGGCTTGGTGCACACATTGCTCTGCAAATGCACACAGTGTACAGTGTATGTACATAAGTTCCTTACCTCACTATGATCAATTTTGCAGCTATTCATTTTACCGTTGTCCGGGTTGAAATGCGTGTCGCCGGGGCAGTTGAAGCTGAACGCACGACCCGAAACACAGCGGTAGAAGCGCCCGCAGTCCGATGGATTAGCGTGGAAACCGTCACCAGGACAGGTGAATTCGCCTGAATTGACTGCTATAGATACCACGGACACACAATTGTTTAAAGTAACAGTTTCAAACTGAGACTATTACCACCAGCAGTCGTGGTGGTTGCCGGGCGCGCAGTGCTGGTGCTTGTCGGTGCCACAATCGCTCGTGACGTCGTCGTCGTCGCCGCTGGTGTCGTCGTCGTTGCCGATGGTGTCGTCGTGGCACATCCGGCCACCGACGCAAACGTGCACATCAGCGTTGATGGGCTGAAGTGCAGCCCGCCAGGGCACTGCAACGTGCCTTGCATTGCTCCTGAAATGTTCACCGAATTTCTTTAACGTGCACCGTTTTTTTCTGTTGAAACGACTGTGGAAACATACCATTGTTGCAGACAACAAACGAGCTACAATCATTCGCATGAGCTGCGAATCCTGTGTTGCCATCGGCACATGGTCCAACGGATGGGGGCTGCTGCGTCGTGGTTGTGCGCAGATGCGGCGGTGTCGGTGCTTGCGTGGACGTCGTTGTGCGAACCGTTGGTGCTGGCGTCGGTTGCGTCTGGGCAGTGCTCGATGCCTCATGCATTTTTAGCCCGTTTTTCACAGCACCAACGATTAAAATCCTAATAACAAAATAACCAACCGTTGGAATGACCACCGGTCCCCCATGTGATAATTCTTCACGGATGGTGTTGATTAAAGGATAGCGGACGCCACCGCCGTTCGAGCATTGTCCATTGAAATCGTCAAAATCCAACGTCCATACAAATGCTCCAGCAAAACCGTTTTCTTTTACAAATGCCAACTGAAATGAAGAATATAAGCGTTATTTTCGATGTGCACATTGCTTACACATACGTTTGAGTCATTTTTACAACAAAATTGTTGTCTGTCTGACTTTGTGCCTGAGGCTTTCGACATCGTCATAGCTGAACCATTGGTCGCCTTGCACCACGTACGGCTGTTTCTGTTCCTCGTCCCAGTGACGCTGCGCGCCGTTGGCTAGCAGTTCGCAGACCTGATAAATTTCACTTAATAACCTATTTTTAAAATTACTTTTTAGTTGATTTTTTATTAACCAGTCTGTCTTCTTCATATACATACCTCATAATATGCAATGACACCAGCCTCGCCAACGAACTGCGTTGTTCTAGCTGGTGCATTAGCAGGAGCGCCTGAACGTTTGTTTATCCGTGTAAGGCACTTAAGACTCAAGAAGTAGAAAACCGCCTGTTCGAATTACCAATGCCATTATCAAGTTCGTCATTCAAAGTCCATCCACGTCCGTACGTAGCCATTCCAACGACAATCTTTGATTTCGGCATACCCGATTCGGCCCAGTGATTTACGGCCCAAGCCTCAAACATACGGATGGTTTGAACATAACATACCAGTGCTTAAGATGCAAGCAGACCTAGAAATAAAGATCAAACTTAGATGAGCATTCAGAACAAACCAAGTTCCAGTTTCTGAGCGGTCCAGCGTCGGTTGATCGTGAATGCAACGGTGCGTTCATACCAGTCACTTGCTCCCAAGCGCCATGGAAGTCATACGACATGATGAAAATCAAGTCAAAATATCTGCCGGTCAAGAATATTAACAATATTAGAACATACAAATGTGCCAACAAAACTCAACAAAAGCTTTCTAGATTTAGTAAAAAAACGCACGGTGCGATGCCAGGAATGTCGTAGCCGTTCTCAATGGTTCCTTGGCCTGCCGACACAGCTGCGGTAAGCAAGAGCCGATCACGGCCTGTCCTTTGCGCTTCAGCTTCAAACGCTTCGCGAGTTTCCTGTTGCAGACGACGCATTTAAAAAAAAGTTGCGAAATAAAAACAACGTGAAGGCCTTCGATCTTTTTGAAACCTGAGTATGTAATATCATTTTTTTAAGTTTTGCCACTGAATGGGTGTGGAGAGGGTGAAAAAAAACTAGTTTCAGTCTTTATGTGGCAATTCAAAGTCGCCTAACTGACTCGGCCCTATTTAGGGGGCTCGGATTACTTTGCCAACTTTGAATTCCCACGTCCTGCATGCAACCGTTTACCCATCTATGGGCGCATTGAGTTGCGGGAACAAAATAAAAGATCATAGTTCATGAATTTACCGCTTACCCTGATCAGAGAGTTGAAGTTATCCTTGTCTGTCTGGCCTGATGGGTATTCCCAATCGATATCAAGTCCGTCAAAGCCGTGCTGACGAACGAATGCTGTGGCCGACTCAATGAATGTAGCTCGTGTCTCAGCAGTTGCTGACATTCCTTTGAACAATCTACAAAAAAGCAAAATCGTAGACAACCACAATATTTGAAAACATCCGAGAGTACGGTAAACATTAAACTGACACACTAACCGAGTGCCAAACGTCCATCCGCCAATTGAAAGCAAGGTCTTCAAATTCGGGTCGGACTGTTTCAGCCGATTGACTCGCGGATACATTCCCTGCGCCCAGTCGCTGTCGAGATCAGCAGGATCATAAGCCCTAAAAGGCTCAAAGAAATCAAAATCAAAGTATAAATATTAATACAAATGAAGATTGTTTAGCCAAAGACCTACCGCACAGTGAAGTCGTCGTTCATCCAGCCGAACGCAAACAGAATGTGAGTACACAGGCCTGGCATGTATTCTTCTGGCAGGTATTTGCCTCGCCCTTGACGGTATTGCGCCCAGTTGGTGAAGTAGCAACCACGTACATACTAAATCACCGTGAGCGTAAGTGAGTGAGTACAGCACTCCTTTTTAAATGCATGCAGCTCACGTTCTGACTTTACACATGTGACTTCGCTTAATGGGGTTTTCAATTGTGCCTTTACAACAAAACAAACCTGCTGCGATGGATCTGCCACTTTGACCGTTTCATCCGCTGCCACTAAAACAAGAATAATCAAAAGCTGTGACAATGACAGCAGTGTTTTACTTGGTCAGCATATTCCATGTTACCTTTGAAATGTAACCTTTGAAAGTGCTGCTGGCTGTTGATGTTATGGTATGACTAAACAAGTAACATGTGCGATTGTTAGCTTATGGCGTGACTAAACAACCATGATAAAGGTGTGATTTATATTCTGCAATATGTTCTACTTTTGGTTGAGTTTGCTAAAAGTCAGTTTCTGTTCGTATTCTACATGTCTGCTCTCATTATGTATGTATGTTGTGTTATCAAGAATAAAAGTATGTTGTATTACTACGACGAGTCGCAACAAGCAGAACGTTACCAACAAAATTGAAGCAAACTATTACAGTACCACCTCTGTGTGAACTACTTGTACCTAACAAATGACCACTGTTTTGTTAAATCTCACTTTTTAAAAATGCTTTCTTATAATGTATAGACTTGTTGGACTTAGACACCACGTTTCGTACACATTTTACCGTTTTCACTGCTCGCTATCTTGTATATTCAACTGCAGAAGTGCCTCAGATGCAACGAAAAATCTCAGAACATCTAAAATTAGACGGTCATATACCAATGCGCGAAGCACTACAAAACAATGACATGTCACGACAGTGGATTTTCATGCGCTTGCGCTTAATGTAAGTAATAACACATTGTTGGAATCAAATGCTTGAAAACAAATAGCAAACATTGTACACGTACCCGAAATGACGACGACTATAGCGACAAGGACTGAGGTTCTCATATCGTTCGCTGATTATTGCTCGTAAAATCGATCAACAAAACCTACTAATACCTTATTACCGTATTAGAATTTTTTTCCAATCTGGTCTTGAATTAAAAATTTTGAAACTGTCGTAAACTGCAAAAATGAAAAGCATCAAAAGTGATAATACTTTTCGAGTGGTCAACTATTTAACGGAAATCATTCTGATTGTTAGCCATTAAGCGACCTCATTTTGATGTGCAACTCAAAATTACTACAAATGTTACTTCTCTTCGTATTCTCCTACAACCGAGCACGAACTGGTAATTATCATATCCGCTGTCTGGAGAGACGTGTTTACGTTTTATGTGCACCAGCTCAGAGTGCATGTATGTTGCTTGTGTATTACATGCGCGAACGTTTCTGAATTACCAAAAATACATGCATTCAATACAACTGAAATAGTGTAAACTATTATCAGTTCATTCCAATTTAATGGTCACTCTCGGGTGTCCACAAATGATGTTATCTCTCTTGTCTGAAAAGTGTTGTTCATTGTTCACAGCGGAGGTGAGACAACATAAAAACAGGATACGCTTTTGTTGTCAGCATTCGTATAACGTATTCCATTTGTTATGTATCAACTTTTCTGATTGTATAACCTTCAACAGCAGGCGTCCGGTCACTCGGTCGCATCACATACGGTCAGTTTTTAATGGATGCACGCACCATACTGACGTTCAAGTTGCATTTCACCGGTCAAAACATGCGGAATCGGTCAACCATGGTGAAAATATTGAGTGACACCATACCAACAAAATCAGCGCGGGAAACAGTTCATGACTTAAATACACTGAAATTTCAGTTTCTCGCACACCGTATTGATACTGTTCTCACACTTTGATCGGTTTATTGTATATCAACATAAACATGTTCCAAAAAAGAAAAAGGGATTTGACACAATCGATATAGATGTTGTTCACTCTAAATGTTGTTAACAAGAAACTGGTGAAATAAATCAGCACTCTGAGATCTATGGTGCCTGACATTTGCTTCGCCATGCCTCTGTGTTTTAGTTGTGCATTCGCTGACTGCAGAATCAATGCAAATTTTCAACTTTGGTTCGAAATGCAAGTGGCCCGGGCAGCTGCAGAACCCAATTGAAACACTTGTTACTTTTGCTGCTCAAGTACTTGGAATATGTTAATCAATTTTACATTGCTAAAGGAGTCCAACCTGAACTTGTGTGGAACGTTTCCCGTACACCGAAAGAATCCTCGGCAATCATCAGGATTCGCAAAAAATCCATCTGAAGGGCACACGAAAGAACCTAAAACTAAGCCGTGGGTGTAAATGTTAATCAAATTACAACTGAGCAATTAAAACTAGTAAAACGAGCGTAACCAGGAGCTGGTGTGCCCCCTGTAGCACCGGTCGGCACAGCGGTGATTCCACCATTGGATTTTGTTGTTGTTGTTGTTGGTGTTGTTGTCGTTGTCGTGGTAGTGTCTGGCCGACATCCAGCTTCCACACGGCTGGTGCAGTACTTTAACTTGGCACTGAAATCTAGTCCCTTCGGGCATTCGAGCTCTCCCATTCTGTAGCCTGAACGAAAACTGATGGGCAATTTGCAAAAGTCAAAAAACTCGGTAACCCAATTGTGCGTTGGTTGTGATTCATTGTGCCAGTGCAACACTACTGTTTTAACCGTGTGCAATGTGTTTGTTGTTCAGATCGGACTATAACTTTAGTTGTGCAGAAGCAGAAACTCACCATCGTGGCACACAATAAAGCTGGTACACAACTGAAGTTTCCACGTTGAATCGGGATGCACAAAAAAACCGTCACCATTTACAACGCATTCTTGATCTCCAGAAACAAAAGACAAATCAAAGTTCAGTGTGGTACTCTTAATATGTTTATCATCAAATTGGTTACAGACTCAAAAATTTTGTAATATTGCTTATACCCTTTGGTCGCTTGGTGGTTGACGCAGGTGTGGGTGGTTTGTGCGTTGGCAGTGGTGGATGTGTGGGCAGTGGCGGATGTGTCGGGATCGGTATGGTCGGCGTTGTGAATGGCGCCAAAGTCTAGAAACGCAGTATTAAACATTCTCCGCGTCTTGTTTTTGATTAGTTCTGCCTGACAAACAGAAAAAAAAACTAATCACTAACACTAAATTCAATAATGCCAGCGAGCTCCTCTGCGATGACGCTTATTAACGGATACAACTGGCCGTCACTGTTTGAACATTCGGCGTTGAAATCATCAAAATCTAAATTCCACACAAATGCACCGCCGTACTCATGCCACTTCAACCAGCGCATCTTTGCAATTAAAATATCGTTTTAGAATTCCAATTATGTAGTTTATGGAATAGGTGAAAACGGGTTAAATAACCTTGTTTCGAATACTTTCAACGTCGTCGTAACCGACCCACTGATTACCTTGCACAAGGTATGGCACCTTATGTTCTTCGTGCCACACACGTTTTGCGCCCGAAGCTAACATTTCACAAATCTAATAAAAACACATTTTCTAAAAATAATCTACTTCTTAGCTGTTAACGTTTTTGTTAATAACATTCTTTTATAAAGCTTACCTCATACCATGCAAGAACACCGGCTTCACCAGTGAACTGACCGCGAGCACTTTTGCCGCTCGCAGTAATATCTGCAGACGTAGCACTGTTCGATATCAAGAACAACAAAGAATCAGCTGAAAGTAATAAAATAAAATAAAACAACTTGAAACTTACTGACGCCGTCCTCTTTATCAGGATGTGGTATGGTCCAGCCTCGACCGTAAGTAGCAATGCCAATGGTGATTTTGTCTGATGGCATGCCATTTTCCCTCCAGTGATTAGCGGCACCATCCTAAGAACAATGCTGATAACAACACAGCACAAATTATTGTGATAACATAAATATGAACAATATAAAATTATGATCAACTGTGTTCCAAAGTCTGTCGTCTCCTTCTTCGCCTTCGCGTGGAAACAATGGACTGTTGATGCCCGTGATCATTTCCCATCCTCCGTGAAAATCATACGTCATTACAAGTACGAAGTCAATCCATCTAAAAAATTAATTTCATTTTTGTTTCTTGAGTCTGAATAACATCAACAACGCCCTCTTCAAAACAACTTAGCACTTCGCAAATTCAGCTATGTCATATCCTTTGCGTATTGTTTGTACACCAGCAGACACAGCAGCCGTGAGCAGCAGACGCGCCTTTCCAGTGTCTCTTGCCTCTTGTTCAAACGCTAGGCGGGCTTCCTTTCAATTACAAAATTTGCATTGTCCAAATAAGCGGCATAAATGTGAGTTTAGTTTTGCTGGAAAATACCTTGAAAAACAACACAAAGTTCACTTTGTCGACTTCATTGTTTGGATATTCCCAATCAATGTCTAATCCGTCGAAATTGTTGTCGCGCAGAAACGGAATGGACGAATCAATGAATGTCTTGCGATTTTCTGGCTTTGACGACATTAATTTGAACAGTCTAAGAGAAAGACATGACATACGTTGTATTTTGCTTTTAAAACAAAGGTTCAATAGAAACTTAATTCAAGGCCATCCTGTCTACCTACCTGGTACCGAAACTCCATCCGCCCACTGAAAGGAGGGTCTTCAATTCCGAATCGTAATTTTTTAACGAGTTGACCCGATAGAACATGCCGATAGACCACGACATATTTAGATCTCCATAGTCGAACGCTCTGAAACCGTGTTTCAAAAAAAGAAGTACACGATAATCAAAATACATAAGAAAAGGAGGAAGCTAAAAACTGTAGACACATATGTATAGCGAAATACAATCGCAGCAACTTACTTAATCTTGAAATCTTGACCCATCCAACCGAACGCGTAAAAGATATGCGTGCACAGCCCGGGCAGATACATTTCCGGAAAGTATTTTGCACGGCCGCGACGATAACGAGCCCAGTTTGTGAAATAGCAACCGCGAATGAATTTTTTAGGACCCTTTTCAGTTGTGCTGCTAAGCAAAGCCGTGATGTTATCCGTGGTTGTCGAGATGGACGCCGTCGTGCTGTCTGTCTGTGTGCGATCGGTGGTGGCTGAGTGCAGCGACGGCAATAACATCATCGCAACTGAAACAAAACAACGCATTTTATGTAAACCTGATATAATTTTAAGACGCAATTAAACTAATTCACTTATTGCTGTCCATGTTAGCGCTGACCAGAAGCCCGTCGGTATGTCCTTCCACGAGCAGGGTGTATTCATTGTAACGACGTTTGGTTCTCTGAATGCTTTTCAGCAAATGTTTAAAAAAACAGGTGAAAATTCAACTGCCCTGCCAAAGTACAATGAATAATCCAGTGAATCACATAAACCTATCATTAGTTCTTATGCACGTGGAAACACTAAATACAGCTAATAAATCACACCTTCAGGTTTTCAGCTGAAGTTTGCTCAGCTGACCATAACATTTCCAACGTAGAAGCTTATCAACGAAATCTGTCGTACTATATGCTCTCAACACAGTAAAAATGATGATGGGTGCTTAGCTTCAACAAATTCACATGTCCCACTTGTGATATTGTGTTATATTGTGGGATATCCCGCTTTATTGTTCCTTGTGACGATTTTTTGTGATTCAGCTTCTTTGTCAACCATCCACACATCTCAAAACTGAAGACTCATTTTACCAGTGTGTGTTTCCAACCGACAAATTTTACTTCAATGTAAATAACATTCAGTATGTGCAATGCACATAAAAATTGAATAGAAGTAGGCAGTTCAATTCAATACGTTTCGTAAACGAATCCGCAACTGCAAAATTCAAAGAAAAATGACTTGTGTTATTTTGCATATCAAAAAGCAACGGATCCTTTATTTTTCTTCATAAGTAACAATTCCTTTCCTCAGAATCACGTTGCCGTACTTCGCAGTTTCTCTGAAAACAATCAAATATGGTATTTGAACAACTTGATGCACAAATGTCATGACTGTCATTCAGCAAACCTAAATATCGAACAAACCCGGTATGGACGATAGCAAAAGCTTTGCCCGCGCGTTCGTAAAAATCGGTTCTGCTTATTTCCGAGGTGTTCACCTGCACGGTTGACAAATGACATGTGACTTAGCATGTATAAAAATGATAAATGAAGAAAAACAGAAGAAAGCAGAAAATAAATTACGTTGATCTCGCCACTACTGCCCAGAATTTTCTCATACTCTTCCCATATGGGTGGTTTTATGAGACCAGCAGCTCGGTCTTGAGGCTCAGTACGCATCAATATTGTCTGAAAATGCAAAAAAAAACCTAGTTCGAAGTGAAAGACAAACAACGCATTCTGCATTGTCAACACCAATCTTTCTGACCGCAGCATCGATATACGTGTCCAGCGGAAAGAATTTGAGCACCGCAGGTAGTAAGTCCGTGATTGAAATGCCTGAACAAAAATTTACGAAGATGTACGTATATAGTTAGCAGCCAACGGAGCAAAACGTCCGTTTTAAACAAGATACATACCTTCAACGCGCAATTCTATTGAACCAGTTCTGCGGCAAATGGAGCTTGTTGGAAAGTGAATGTCAGAAAATACTGAAATATAAAGAAACAAACTACATTCTTTTTTATAATTGAGCACGCACCGGTTCCGGAACTCCGGCGGAAACGGGCAATACTGCCCCGAGCCCAATTTTCCCTCAGCTCTGGAGGGAGCAGACATTAGATGTTATTGGTCATTTTAGTTTCTCCATTATGTGTCTTGTCCACAGGTTTTCCACCTACAGAACAGTATGCAGAAGTCCTACACCTGCGCTACAGACGCGACAAAGATCTTTGAATCACACCAATGAAACCACACAAACCAATTTCGTCACCATGCCCCATTGTGCTGAGCACACGCAGCAAATCGGGCCCGATGATCGCTGGCACACCTTTCAGACCCATTTGATGGCAAATCGCTAAACTATTTAATATTCTATTTGATAGCTTCTACTTAAACCACGCATGTGCGAACACAAGCCACTGCAACATATATAATGCATGCATTGCTTTACTGTGTAAAGTGAATGTTTCACACAAGCGGATTTAATAACCTTGACAACTCAAGCATTAAACATTATCTACATGTATAACGTTTTTGCGGTTAAATAAAAATTCGTGTCATATTGACGCTTTTCACAACGCATCATTCGTGTTTAGTAATTTTATTTGACAGTTCTAATTTATTAAAAACAGATATCTTCTGTAAAACAGCATTATGAGTTAATAGTTGAATTTTAAAGCAGGAATTGAGACATCCAACTATTTGCGTACCCACAAAGTACATAGAGTGCAGGAGGATAAATTTATTCTGCTGATATAAATGCAGTTATAACTTGCGGTTGCATTCGTAAACTTAAAACAACAAAAACACCAACTTGCAATAAGTTATAAGTTTCCAACTTATAAGTCCCCCTCGTGGCCTGGGTGGCAGCGCGTTGTTACTCTTGTTTGTGCATTCGGAGTTAGAGCCCCGCAGAGGGAGGCACTTAATGGCAGAGAAAACTTGATGAGCACCGCCTACCCGACGGTGTTCTGTACTCGCTAACCCAGGCTAAAAACATCGCTTAAAATCACCGTTAGTTCGTTCGTTACTAACTTGATGTCAACTTGCATTCACACAGCTCATTTAACCTGGACTTCACGATGCGATGATGAGAACATAATTAAAGTTTCCAACTGAAAAAAACCTGATTCTATAGTTTTTACAATCAAGTGTTCATGTAATTACGTAATAAACTATGAAACTATCTCTCAATAACTGGGGCTTGTCAGCAGACGTTTGTTTGGTTAGAAGCCACCCCTGGGAAACACGAATATTGCTAAAAATTCGTTTTACTATAACTAAGTTTTAATACAACAAAATTCTTTGCCGTAAATCGACACGCACACACGCTTGCAATGTAATAGCCAATTCGATGACAGAAACTTTCATCTACAAAGCATTTTCCATTGATTTGTTAATTTTCACGTTAAAATGCTAAAACCGTTCAACATGATCGATGATTTTGCTGACAGCAATCATTTTTTTTTGTAATGTGCGTGTGTGGCATGCGAACAAATAAAAACGCAAGGCAAGACGGGTGCTGCATTGGCCGTAAATCCAACATACAGTAGCACTGGCAAAACGCAATTTTCCTTCGTTTTCGAATTCTTTTCCTTCAGCCGTTTAATTTGAGGAGAAGCCTTAGACAAACAAAATAAGAAAAAGAAATCAACATTGTTGTTGAATCTTTTCGTGGCGTTCACAAGCCTTTTAGTTTCATAGCCAATCTTGTGTATACATTAAAACCACAAAGAAATCCGTGCTCAAACATACTATGACAATCGCATACCCTGATTCCTTTATCCGTTCGCTTGGTCTCTGGCATGGTAGTCTGTGGAAAGCTGTGATATGGGACGTGATGATATGGTACGTGTTGTACTTTATCATCATGGCTGTTCAAATGCTTGCACTGTCACCAGAGGATCAACTATACATGCACAAGGTGCGTCAATTGCTGAAATCCGCAGTTTAAATGTTTGAATGTTGTAATTGGGGTATCAGCTCTCTCGGTTGCACAGATTATTGACTATGCTGACGACGGTCTAAAGTATATACCGCTAACATTTCTGCTCGGTTTCTTTGTGGCCGGTGTGCTCGCTCGGTGGTGGGAACAGTTCAATTGGATCAGCTGGCCGGATAAGCTAATGTTCAATGTGAACTTGGCGCTACCAGGGCCGAAACACCGAGTTGCAAGACGCACCATTGCAAGATGGGCTAACCTACAGGTGCACAATTTTTTGATTTTTCATAATTTCCAGTATTTGTTCAAAAACACTATTGCAGTTTTAAGGCAGCTATCGCGTGGCGTCTGCTGTGTGTTCGAACGAAAGCACGTTTTCCAACCGTGCAACACTTGGTAGATTCCGGTTTGATGACCGACGAAGAAAAAGAAATGTTTGAAAAGATTAACGCACCATATGGCAAGTGGTTCGTGCCAGTTGTCTGGCTTTCAAATATGTTTCGAAAACTGAGAGATGAGCGAAAAATCAGCTCCGATACAATGCTGAAACATCTGATGCGCTCTTTATTGAGTTATCGCGACGGATTTGCCATGTTGATGGTTTACGACTGGATCGTGATCCCCCTGGTTTATGTTCAGGTTCAAGTCATTTGATACATTCGTGTTACGGATTTTTTGTATAACGCACAAGGTTAGCACAAAATGTGGGACAACAAACTCCGCCAGGTCGTTTCAATTGCCACGTACGGTTATTTCGCGTTTTGTTTGATTGCACGGCAACCAAAAGTGTACCCATCAACAATCTCACATCATCATCAAATCAACGTCACCGATGGACACAGTGCACAAGATGAACGACACGTGATGTTACCATTTCCGCTATTCACAACGCTGCAAATGCTGTTCTACGTTGGATGGTTGAAAGTGGCGCAGTACTTGATGCATCCGTTTGGTGACGACGATGACGATTTCGGTGAGTTCCAGTTGTACTGATTGGTTGTCTAAGTTTCTTGATTGTTGTTACAGCGGCAAGTTTTTTAGAGTTGAACTACATACTTGATCGCAACACGGCCACGGCGTATCTGATTGGTGACGAACTTAGTGACCAGTTACCGAGTCAAGAATCTGATCCGTTCAGCGGGCAAACAAACTTCAAGTTACCACATACGCGAGCGTCGGTTAGAATTCGAGTGGGTCACGTTCAACAATCAAAATTCATACAAGTCACTTTTTTATTTTCTCATCATTATCGATCACAATTTGTACTTCACGAGGTTGCAGGACATTGATCCGCCAGACAATTTACGAACAATAAAATTCAAAGCGAAAGACCAGC
>JASANC010002766.1:0-76988 GCA_030248135.1 Theristus sp. LFF4_11 | reverse complement strand
ACGGGGCTATGGTGTTTCAAAATGATTTCATTCATGGCTTCATTTAGTGTGTGTAGCTTATGCGTAGCACTGCTAGACAACTAATCTTCTAAAACTTCCTGAACTGGCGAATGCAAACGCACGAGACATGCTTGCTGTTGCATTTCAGAACGTTCAATCAAAACTGGCACGCTCATTGGTTGGCTGATCGGTTGTTGGAACAGTGTCAGAGACACCGTAAGGTTTTATTTCAAAGAATGAGAAATGGGAAAGGAACCAAAAACAGCTGGCCGGAGTGGACTCTAGTCTCTACTCTAGTCCAGTTGTGCAGATGCACTTGCATTTTGCGAGACGCGAGACATAAAAACAAAGTTTATTCAACAAAACACTCACGCTTGGTCAACAGGTCGCTTTTGAATTTATTGGCTGTCTGTTGACTGATTGCACGATAGCCTGTTGGGGGCGGCGGCTTACTGTTTGTCGTGTTTGTTTGCATTTTCATTCGACGGAATTGCCACAATTTCGAATAAAGTTGATTTCAGTTCCCTAACGTCAAGTTCGAATCGAATTCCGTTTTTAAAGATTTTTTTCAGTTCTGATTCTGACGAAATGATTTGTTGAGAATGGTTTGAGAAAGAATGGACGAAGTGTTCAGTGTCGCATTAAAATCGCAGTGTCCAGTGGGCTTTGTCCGCTGAGTCTTGGTTGGTGGTACCCGTTGCGAGAAGAATAAATGAAATGAAATTTAATGAAAACCAATCAAAAACATCTGTGGCGTTGAGTTGGACGTTTTTTGGCGTGTTTTACTGTTTTCGTATGTTGTTTTATCCTGACTCAGGATTCCTGAGCCTGACCTGATCCAATGTTGCCAAATATAAAGTGAATTCGCTGAGGACTGAAAAGCAAAAAAACGCACTTACAACAAGCAATAGTGGGAAAATGAGAAAAAGCAACCAAAAACACATGTCGACAAAGATATAAGGCCCGCTCCACTTTCGTCACCTGCGGAGGCTAAAAACTGTTCTTTATTATTGGTTACCTTCACCATTCATGCAACAGTTCAACCACCGTCTTGGCATTGGTGTGCCACATTTTTCTGCATTTAGTCTTGTGCCAATTGGAGATGGGCGCGGGAGTGTGGGTCGGGTCAGGTTTTTCGGTTGCGCGCGCGACGGGGGGACAGCCGAAAAGCTAGTGAAGAGGACCACCTCCATTGTGCATGTACTTGTAAATATGAAGCCGTACGACGGGTCGGAAGGTGAATTCACAGTGCGAGCAAAGTAGGTTTTGCAAAAAAAATGCGGTTGAACAAAAAAAGGCACACACATATTGATTTGACTGACTGACCCGAACAAGCATTGTAACAAAACAACAACACACAAAGAAAAAACAACAGCACAGCACACACAGGCCGTGAGCAAAGAATTTGAAAAAATGCGCGCGCTTTTTTCCGAAAATTCTGACACCACACACCATAAACGTTGGAGACTTTTTAAAGTGCAAAGTTTCACCCAATTTTCGTGATGTGACATTCTTTAAAGATATCGCACTGATTGGTCACTTGAATCGAACACTTGACCAAAAAATGCAAACTGTTCTCCACTGCACACGTCTTTTCGACAAAAAAGATTCTTTGGCGTTGAAAACGCATTACTATTGACCACACGATTGGAATTTCCATTCAACAAGATGCACAGTTTATTGTTCTGCCAGCATTTTTTCAGCTAAAATTGATGATAAAAGATCACTCACTGAATTTGACTCAACAAACAAAAACAATCGACTAATGACACGAACATGACAAGATTTCGAATAACAGGATGAATTTCTGAGACAAAAACTCAATATTCGCTCCACTCAAAGTAACGAATGATAACAAAAAAATAACAACGTCTTTTCGAACCAGAAAACTTTTCAGTCGTCATAGAATTCCGACACAAATCACAGACGACGACGACACAAAAGCAAGCGCGCATTGTGTCTGTGACAGCAAACCGAGAAAAGAGAGCAGAATTTCAAACAGCTCGGGTCTCACACCGAAAACAACAAAGCAACTCTATAACAGGAACAACTTATTGAAAAAAATCTACGGTGACAATATCCAATGAAAGGAAATAAATGGAATCAGAGGTGTCCACCAATCAGATCGGCATTTCATTTCAATTTTCCTTCTTCTCCTGTTTTTTCTCGTCAGTTTGCTCATCCTTGGTTTGCTCGTGTTGACTGTCGCCGGAAGCACTGCTGCCACTGCTGTCCTGTGCCTGTTCGTTCTTTTCAAGATTCTGAAACAAGAAAAGATGCAAAAACGTGTGAAACTGACCACGAAAGAAATGAAGGCTGGATACAACGTTTTTTTGGAATCATCTTTTCTTGAAAACCACAGAATAGCTGATTTACAATAAAGAAATTGCCGCTCTAAAAAAACGAACAAAATCACAAAGTGAGCACCTTCTTGTAAATCGCCTCGAACATTTTCAGCGACACCTGCTGCAGTTTGTTGGTTGCCTCGCGGATCGACTCGGCCGTTTCGCTGTCCTTGCGCTCGAGCAGCTTGCGAACATTCGCGATCTCTTCATTGATGTTTTTTGCCTGCACGTGTAGTTGCACTTATTTTCAGACAACTTGGAACTAAGAAAACTGAACCTGCCTGAACTGAATCGCATCTTGAGAAGCAACAAAAGTTCAGAATTTTGGTCGAGCTTTATGAAAGATCAAAATGACAAAATATCAACATTTTAGTTCTTTTCTAACAAAACACTTCACCATCTTGGAAGCTGTGTCATTCAGACAATGCCTAAAACATTTTGAACAAGAGACGTGTTCGTTTCGTATTGAGCAGTTTCAGGCATTTTTTGAAACGAAAAACATCGAAATGCAATAAAACACATTCGAAGACCATAACGATATCGGCTGCATTCAAAGTTAAAATAAAAAGGCAAACATAACTAAAATCAATCACGAGAAGACCAAAAACCAAGAACGCCGGATCCAACTCTTACTTCAAACCAACCTCTTCTTCGGACACCTGATCCTTGTACTCTGTCATTTTCGACTCGATTTCAGCGACTTGGCCCTCGGCGAAGTTCACCGCCTCGATCGTGTCACGACGCACCTTGTCCTCTTCCGCGTGCTTCTCGGCCTCACGGACCATGTTCTCAATCTGATCCTTCGACAAGCCGCCGCTGGACTGGATGACAACTGTGAGAAACGCACTTTTGATATCGTGGTCGTACCTCAGGGCAAGCGATGAAAGTGCACGCACTGTCGATTACAATCATGCTTTGCTCTACTCGTTGTGCCCGAAAAGGCACTCAAGTCACTCCAAATAAAAAAGGTAACAAATATAACTCCCCGCCAAAAGCCACACAGATCGCTTGAAAATAAAATAAAAAAAATGACAAAACTTCACCCTGTTTACAAACCATCAGTCAAACACAAGGCCTCACCGGTCATGCGAGGCGCACTTACTCTGTTGCTCCTTTCCGGTGCCCCGATCTCGCCCGGTCACATTCACGATTCCATTGGCGTCAATGTCGAACGTGACCATGATCTGCGGTACACCGCGCGGCGCCGGCGGGATTCCGACGAGCGAGAATCGCCCGAGCAACTTGTTGTCGGCCGCCATCTCGCGTTCACCCTGGTGCACCTTGATCTCCACCTGCGTCTGCCCGTCCGCCGCCGTGCTGAACACCTGCAACAACGCGAGTGTTGCTTTGGCAAACGAACGCTGTTTTGATTCGTTCATTGAGAAGTCGAGCAAATGCGTAGATCAGTTGAGTATGATTATTGCGCTAGAAAAGTGCTAATCACATGACCGAGCCCTACGTCCTTCAGCAGTGCAACCAACTCGGACTGCAGTGCAACAGCGTCCGAGCGAGCAGTCGCATTCTGAAGGCGGACAAGAGAACGAAAAAATCGCGCACAGGGAGCAGCCTGGCTGACGGTAAATTGCTACGACGACACCATTCCGCAGTGGCGGCAAATAACAACAACCAACCAACTCACACAACCAATTCCGATTGCCAATTGCCAACCTGTGACTTCTTGGTCGGGATCGTGGTATTCCTCGTGATCAACTTCGTGAACACCCCACCGAGCGTTTCAATGCCCAACGACAACGGCGTCACGTCCAACAGCAGCACGTCAGTGACGTCTCCAGCAAGCACGGCACCCTGGATGGCTGCCCCGATGGCGACGGCCTCGTCAGGGTTCACCGACTTCGACGGAGTACGTCCGAACAGCTCTTTCACCGTGTCCTGCACCTTCGGCATGCGCGTCATGCCTGCACGGAAGAAGCTTTGCAACCACGTGCTCATGAAAACGGAATTCAAAAGATTCAGACTGGTTGTGTTGCATGATCTGTGCCATGTTGGTCGCAAGTCGCATGCGCTGATTGCTTGAATGCATACCGACGGTCACACGGACCGTGTTGCGGGTCGCTGTTGTGATGGGGTACACAGGGTTGCTGTGATGCGGTACAAGTCACCGCAAATGCATTTACTTCGCACCTGTGCTGCGCTACTACAACCACCTGCACCATGGTATACCCACATCACCATTGCACGGACGCGCGCGCGGTTGCACAACATTATTATCAGTAACGTTTGTTTATCACTTGTATTTCAATCTAATTTGTAACACGGCGCCACCGATCATCGGTGGCAACAAACACACAGTACAATGCATTCTGAGTGCCAGTGTGTTTGCGGTTGAGCGTGCACCACGTGGCGCCATGTTCAAACCGTGACACTCACATAAACTGAATGAACTGAATCAACCAGTTGCCACTTTTCTCGGAGTCAGCTCAAAGCGTGCGATTCAGCAAACAACGGACACACACAACACCAGCTCACCTCCAACCAGCAGCACTTCACCAACGTCACTCGGTTTCACCTCAGCGTCGTGCATCGCCTTTTTGCACGGCTCTTTCGTGCGATTCAACAGATCGGCGACCAGCGACTCAAACTTCGACCGTGTCAGTTTGATGTTCATGTGCTTCGGACCACTCTGGTCCATCGTCAGGTACGGCAGATTGATGTCGGTCTGAGAGAAAGCAGTTTTTTGGCGACATGGAATATTGCAATGGAATTACAACAACGGCACTCACACGACACAGAAACTAGAAGTGGCCAAACGTTTCCCGAAAGTTACAGCATGAAAAAGTGTTTAGATAAAAGGAAGCAGCTGGATGCTTGACAAGACTGCACCTGAACAGCTGAGGAGAGCTCGCATTTTGCCTTTTCAGCAGCCTCCCTCAGACGCTGCATTGCCATCACGTCCTTTCGCAGGTCCATGCCTGACTGAAACAAAACCAAATTTAAAAAAAAACATTTAATTTATCATCAGTGTTTCGTATTTCGCAGGCAGCCGCGCAATAATTCCACCCAACCAATCACATTCACGAAGCTGGATTTCAGTTCTGAACGCGAAATGTTCATTCTCGCGCACAGTTTTGCGTGATTCCGCTTTCAAACGCACGTCTTTCTTGAACTGATCGACGAGAAACTGAACGAGCGCGTGATCAAAGTCCTCGCCGCCCAGGAACGTGTCGCCGTTGGTTGACTTCACCTCGAAGACGCCCTTTTGAATCTCGAGGATCGAGATGTCGAACGTGCCACCGCCCAGATCGTAAACGGCAATACTGAAACGCTTTTGGTATTTCGAAGTAAAAAAACGAAAATCGCACCCTCAAATTTTTTGTCAGATAATGGGAAAATAGATTCCTATTCTGTGTCCAGGCACTTGAACACAGCACAATCTAACGAGGAAAACAAGCAAATTGAAAAAAATTGTTTTTTCACACTGTGTTGCAGCCGAAGGCCAACATTTCAGACACCAAAGTAGACGGTCCCCACACTGACATTTTATCGTCCGTTTTATCGAGTCCGTACGCGAGTGCCGCCGCCGTCGGTTCATTGATCACACGAAGCACTTTGAGGCCCGCGATTTGACCGGCGTCTTTGGTCGCCTGAAAATATGCCGGGTTTTCAGTATTCCGCATTCCACCACATTTCGTTTCCAAGGAACCGAACAGCACACTTTTCATTGCTCGAACGAGCGATCAGATCATGCTGTGAGTTTTCACCGTTACTAAAACCTGGTCCACCTGGTTTACAGCTTGGTATGACTTATTTTTTTAAACCTGTCCCACTGAAATGACGTCATGTGCCGCCAAACATGCGCTTGCCGTTCACTGCAAACCAGACTTTCCGTTTAGCCGATTTCTTCCCGCAAACAAATAATGAATATCGAATCAGTCACACCAAACTGACATTTTAGTGCCTGTACTTTGACAAACGGGCGTTTTCAAAGCAAATGACGTCATTTTAGCCGGGACACGTTTGAATAAATCCACAATAATACATCCGCTATAGTTCTTCTCTAAACGCAGTGCAGTTTTGTTCAACGCAGTGAAGTGCTATTCTTCAGACAATGCACTCGATTATAACACAGTTTGTCATCATATCCGTGTAACATCATATCCGTTTGTCACTGTGTGCGACACATCACTTGGTTTATAATATAGAATCGTGCGACTAGCACTTTCGCAACGGTTGGCAACACACCCAAACCAAAACCTCTGCAGACCTGTCTCTGTGAGTCGTTGAAATAGGCAGGCACTGTGATGACGGCGTTGTGCACCTTGGTGCCCAAGTATTGTTCCGCTGTTTCGCGTTGCTTCTGCAGGATGAACGCACCGATTTGACTCGGTGAATACAGTTTGCCGTGCGCCTCGAGCCACGCATCGCCATTGGACGCCTTCACGATCTTGTGCGCCATCGTTTTTCTGGAATGGATCTCGTGAAATACTCATGGTCATGATAACTGAATTTTCCTCGATCAGTGCTCCAGCTGGCTACGCAGAATTTGAGTTTGAATTTTCTTGTTGCCGACAAGACACAAGACGCGTTAGCATCGCACATTGGTGCAGCAAAATGCGAATAAGTGCGCTGTCTTTGGTGCACTGCGGTCTGCGCGCGAAAGACAAACTTCGAATAATGTCTGTTTTGTTTGTTTGTGAAATCATCAGAGCACAAGCGATAAAAGAAACAATAAATACAACAAGCAATGTCCACAAAAGCTGGCCGATCGAACGATCGACGAGCCATGCACTGCACTCACTTCTCCTTCTGCACCTCGTTGTCGTCGAACTTTCGTCCGATCAGCCGCTTCGTGGCGGAGAGCGTGTTCTGCGCGTTCGTGACCGCCTGGCGTTTCGCGGGCGCACCCACCAGCATCTCACCATCGCCCGTGAACGCCACAACCGACGGCGTCGTTCTGCTGCCCTCGGCGTTCTCGATCACCTGAGCATCGAGAACGTTCGCAATTCGTGAAATTATACACAGTATGTCTGCTTAAACCAGTCACTTTTCTTAGCAGGACACCGAGCATGAGAAACAATTTGAACTGCAGTGAGAAAAACGAACAAATCACAGGGTTTGGTCTGAAGGTTGCCAATCAATCAAGTTTCGGGTAACAAACAAGACAAATTCGAAATTCGATTCCAAAACGCCATGAGCTTTGTGGTGTATCCTACACGCACCTTTGCTGTTTTTCCTTCCATAATTGCAACGCACGAATTGGTTGTGCCCAAATCGATGCCAATTACAGCGCCCTTCACTCCGTCTGACCTGAATGATAAAGGAGAATATAATGGTAAAGCTGAACAAGCCAGTTAACAAAACATTGCAACAAACAAAAACGAAACAGAGACTCAATCAAAAATGATAAAAACAACGATTCTTTCATTGTGTTCCATCGACTCACTTAAACCGTTTGGCGACCAGCTGACGGACGCTCCGTTGAGCAACACAACGAAACATGGAGCACGCCGGAGAAGACATTATTGCTGTGTTGATGGAGGTTGTTGGTTATTCACAAATGATTGAAAAACAACCCGAAATAAGAAGACAGGCGACAACTGAAAATTGCCAAAACACGGAGGGTGAACCGTGAATGGAACAACGGCCTTTAACAAAACCACGGAGGCAACACGGAACACGGAGGCTGCACGCTTAACAAAACCACGGAGGCAACACGGAGGCTGCGTGCAGCTAAAGTGACCCATATTTTATATGCACACAACACGCTGCGCACCTTTAACAAAACCACGGAACACGGAGGCACGCGGATTTGGGGAGATTTGGGGACAGGACAAATCCGTCCCCCTCCAAAAAAAGCTATGTTTTTTATAAATAAACAAATAAATAAATAAAGGCGCAATAAAGCAAAGCAAAGCTAAATGTCAAAACTAGACTTCAAGGATTACGGTAGCTCTCCAACGGGTCTCGACACGATTTTTAAAAACGTCCCTGATTGCCAGCAAAAGCTACTCTATTGGTGGACACCGTTCATATGATTGCAACAAACAGTCTTATGTTTGAAGTTCGGGCACACGGGTTACGGTAGCGGTAGTTTTGGGTCTTGACACGAAGTTGCTGAAAACTACTTTGTTTCTTGCGAATAACAGTTGAAACCATTTAGAAACATGCCGCATTATCACAGAACGTCAAAAATCGGATTTTAAGGTGTACGGGTGGGGGGGTGTCGACGCTTTTTTTTAAAACTGCCTTTTATTGCCACGAAAATACTAAATTGATGAACACCGTTCACATGATTGCAAGAAACAACTGTTATTCACAGTAGTTTTCAGCAACTTCGTGTCAAGACCGAACTACAGTTACCGTAACCCGTGGGACCTTACTTCAGACATATGACTGTTTCGTGCAATCATGTGAACGGTATCCACCATTCTAATAACAGTTCTTGGCAATAAAAGAACGTTTTTAAAAAAAAATCGTGTCGAGACCCACAGCAGAGTTACCGTACTCCTTAAAATCCGATTTTTGACGTTCTGTGATCATGCGGCATGTTTCTAAATGGTTTCAACTGTTATTCGCAAGAAACAAAGTAGTTTTCAGCAACTTCGTGTCAAGACCCAAAACTACCGCTACCGTAACCCGAACTTCAAACATAAGACTGTTTGTTGCAATCATATGAACGGTGTCCACCAATGCTTTTGCTGGCAATCAGGAACGTTTTTAAAAATCGTGTCGAGACCCATTGGAGAGCTACCGTAATCCTTGAAGTCTAGTTTTGACATTTAGCTTTGCTTTGCTTTATTGCGCCTTTATTTATTTATTTATTTATTTATTTATTTATTTGACAAAAACATATTTTTTTGGACGGGGACAGATTTGTCCTGTCCCCAAATCTCCCCAAATCCGCGTCCCTCCGTGTTCCGTGGTTTTGTTAAAGGTGCGCAGCGTGTTGTGTGCATATAAAATATGGGTCATTTTAGCTGCACGCAGCCTCCGTGTTGCCTCCGTGGTTTTGTTAAGCGTGCAGCCTCCGTGTTCCGTGTTGCCTCCGTGGTTTTGTTAAAGGCCTGGAACAACAAGAAAAATGCGGAAGACGAAAAACGATTCGATCAGACAGGATCACTCACAGGAAATCTACGTTGCGAGAATTACAAAATGTTTATTGGTTGATGCGGCTGCTGGCGGCGCTGGCAGAATTAGAAACTGCAAAAGCGAAAACTGAAAACAGCCGATTAAGCTGAAGAAAGAAAACAAAGAAAAAAAGTTTAATTTTCGTTGGTTGGCCTCTTGTACTGCTGCACCCTAAATTTTTTCCCATCCCCATAAGGAAAGCAATTACGAAAATTATGGAAATTTCCGGAAGAGGAAAGAAGACGCGGATCGGGTGATGCAATTGAGTCAGTTCAGTTGCAACCTGCCGCCAGCCACAGGTCAGTTTTCATGGGGGCTCTGGGGAGCTTATTTCGAATCTATCTGAGAAGATTTTCGGCTTTGCAATTGCGAATTATGATCAGTACCGAAGGCGAAAGCAAATTTTCGAGGGGGGGGGGGGGGGGGTGGCGTCACGGGGGGGGGGGGGTGCCGAAAATTTTTCCGTGGGGGGGGGGTGTCGGCAGTAATGGTAAAGTGACACCCCCCCCCCCCCCGCCGTGGGCCATGGGGGGGGGTGCACTATTGTAGAAAAATTTCTGGGGGGTGCACACCCCCCACCCCACCCATGAGATTTTTTCGCTTAAATTTGGAAGGAAAAACGCTAAATTTTGCTGCAAAATCTTTGAAATTACAATGAAGGATGTCAAGTTATCATATATTTAGCTTATATTATGGACTTCAAAGACAAAAAATCATGATTTTTGAGCAAAAATTCATGATTTTTGGGTGGTCCGAGAAAATTTTTGGGGGGTGTCACTGTTACATAGGTCCATGTAGGGGGGGTGGGTGGGGTGTCTTTCAAATTTCGAGGGGGGGGGGGGTGTGGATGGTCCAGTGTCAGGTTTTGGGGGGTGGGTGTCGCGTGAGCGGCGCCCCCCCCCCCCCCCCCCCCCACGCGGAGGTCTCGGGTGCTCTGGGGGTGTACCCCCCCCACCCCCCCTCGTCTTCGGTACTGATTATGATACCTTATCTGTACAAAAAATTCACAGCCAGTTACTATCTGAAAATTTGGTTGTCTTCGAAGCCCGAAGGCATAAAATAGGTCCAATTTTGACCAAAAATGACCATTTTTGCTCATTTTTTGTAATTTTTGTTATGTTCAAGCAAAATATGCGCTTAGCCTTAATTTTTGAGCATTTTTTAGCAAAATTTTGCTGTTTTTACCCTTTTTTTAGCGTTTTTGCCATATTTATCCAAAAAATGTCAACATTTGGACTAAAGTCCACATAAAAAAATGAGGAAGGGGCTGGATTGGTATTAACTGTAGGGGTGGTAAAAAACGGTTTTTTTCAAATCCATGTATATAAAACGGTTTTTTATACCGCGTCCGGTTCTTTATACCCGGTTTTTTTACCGACCCAGTATTTGAAGAATCTTGTGATTGCGACAATTTCTGGTACTCTGATTTTGCGCAAACCGCTGAATAATGAGTAAAAGACCACAATTCTAGCCAGAAACTGTATGTGTTTCAATGAAAACGTATTCCAATCTTGATTTTATTTGAATCGGTGGCGCTTAGAGAGAATGCAGCATCAGAAAAATTATCAGATGCGAGTTTAAAACAAAAAAACTAACGCAAGACAGATTGATATTTGAAACAGCAAGGAATGTGATACATGCAAATCAATTGAACTGACACGATCGAGAGATATGTAACTGCACAACAATTTCACCGCGTTTCTAATTAAAAGATCACCGAAAGACAAAAAGAATCACGAACCCGCACAGACGAAAGAAGTGAACCAAGAACAAAATTGAAAGAGCAAAAAAATCAGATGGAGATTCGGGTCACTATCACCAGTACAACAGCACGAAGACATCACCAACAAAACTTTGAGCAATTTCCGAGTTCAAAGACACAAAATTTCAGGAAATTTGACTGAATAAATATTAGCCATTCACCCGATTTTTGTCTATTCATCATCATCATCACGAGTATCATCAATGCAGCCGTCACCATCATCATCAGTGAAGTCGTCATCAGAGCTGTCCACACAATTTGTGGATGCAAGCGCAGCAATGTTCTCAGTGGCAGCAGCTGACGCTGCCGACGGGGACTGCGAATCCGTGCTGTCGCAGTTTGACAGCAACGATTCCGTGCTGTTGCCAGCAACACTTGACACGGGTCTCAGGGTGCTTTATTTATACCAAGAGCGTGAATTGTGTTCTCCGGAACATCAAGTTATGAAGTGGCGAACATGAAAATTGAAATGGATATGCGGAATACAGTGCATTTTGAGTGATTTCAAAAATTGAAATTGGGTCCTTCGGCGGTATAAAAAACCGGAAAAAACCAAAATTTACGCGGTAAAATATCGGTAATTTATTTTGGCCATTTTTTGGCGCTGGTATAAAAAACCGTTTTTTATACCGTTTTTTATACCGAAAAAAACCGTTTTTTATACCGACCCACCCCTAATTAACTGAAACAACTATGGTGTCGACGTAACGTCAGGTGTGGGGATTTCTGAGGATTTCTAACCAAATTTCGCACAATTCATCAACACCATTGAAAATGCCCAAAAAATCAATAAGATAAATGTTTGAAATATAAAACAACCCTAATGCATAAAGCGACCAATCATAGCAAAAGCATCACTGCGTTTGTGGAATCACCGAAGAAATAGGCAAGCCAGTAATAACTTCGTAAAAAAACTCCACAATGATTTTTAATCGCCGTTTCTTCTTTCGCCACGTGCAATAGTTCAACATTCTATTGAAGGATAAAGCTGGCTTGGTTTCAAAGCCGAGTGTGAGTCACTCTGTCCATTCTCTCGTATTTTGACTCCAGCACGTGCATCACATCATTATTTCGCAGCAATTTATTGCAGTTTTTTGACGCCAGAGCCACTCAACAGCGAGCACACCGGTGGCCAACAACAGCCCGCCGAAGACTACAACAAAAATGCCGACCGCTTGCAGCACACCAAAACCATTCCAATCGAAGTGCTGCGTCTCGGTGCATCTCGGATCGCGCACGTTGTACAGATTTATGTAGCGTTCAAAGATGCCCTGCATTGTAATCGGCGTCTCTTGTATTGCTTTGTTGATACGTTTCACCATCCAATCGGGCACCCTTTTTGCCAGCAGCAAGTGGTTTCGATCGCCGCTGAACTCTGGCAAATGAATCACACGCGTTCCGCACCTGATTTGAAGAATTGTTTGTGACCGACATGAATTAAAACAACATCAAGTTTTATGAATGCCGAGAAACAAGATACAAAGTGTGCACACCAAATGAATTGCAACTCCCGTGCCGCAAAATCGTGCGTTATCAGCACATGCGTTCCACGTTGAATCACGTTTTTGTACATGAAATGATTGAAAAATGAACATGAAATAATTGTATTGATACAATGTACATGTAGCCATGATCAAAAACACCATAGAAAACTGCTTCAATATACGGGAACACAGTGGAACTCTAAATTATAGGCAATCAGCTGATTGGTTGGCCACTCACGTGATTTCCGTACAGGACGGACTCCACCTCCACAGCAAGCCTGTGCACAAAAGCATGCATCACGTGATTACCAAACCAATCTTAATAATTTTGAGTTCGACTGTAGATGTGCGGTGGAAATCGTGACTGCAAAGGAAACTTTTTTCCTATTCATAACCGTTTTCAATATTGGCACTTTACCGTGCGATCTGCTCCATCTCAATCTGTACCAACGGATTTGCCTTCAACGCCGCTTTGAACTGCCCGACCGTTTTGCCTGTGTCGTTGCGGAAGAGCCTCCGTTGCCACGATTGACCTTTGATGACGACTGCCGTGATCTGATTGGTTGCCACCAGCTGCGCCAACGACTCCAAATCATAAAACGGCTGCTGGGTCGGTCGGATCAACAGTTGCGACAGGAGGCCGCCGCGGTACAGAGCAGCTAGCAGCATCAGCCAGAAACCCGACCAGACCAACGTCTGTCTGGCTCTGGCGCGTCCACTGTCGACGAGTGCTCTATCAAGGCGCTTGTACACTTGATGCACCAGGACAATGATGCCGATCGTTAGCCAACTTTCGAGGTCGTAAACTGAACACGTATACAGTCGAACTCTAAATTATAGGGAACCAGCTGATTGGTTGGTGGTCTCACGTGATGCATGCGTTCTGTGCAGAACGACAGACGACGCTGCACAGCAGTGCCTGCTCAGAAAGCATGCATCACGTGACCACCCACCAATCAGTTGATTCCCTATAATTTAGAGTTTGACGGTAGAAGACACAACTGGCGGTTCAAATTTTACAACAAAAGTAAATGATGAAATGAATCGAAGAACCGAGCCTTTTGCAAAGCCAGCGGCGAGCTCGATGTAATTCGGTGCAGCTGCTTCGCTTGCAATCGCAAACAGATCGTCTCGCAGAAGTGGAATTTCGTGTGTCGCCCGTGCGAACCGTAAACGTTCGGGTGTTGGTGTGAGCGGAATGATAACGGCGTCCGCTTGGCCTTTGTCTATTGCCATCAAACTTTGGTCATACTCGTCTTTGGTAGAATTCTTTGCAATCTGCGAAACAAACGATTTTTTGCTTATAACGCTCCAAAAAAGTGATACGCACACGCAAGAAGGTTTGGTATTTCATTTCCGCGCCAGCTATAATTTCTGACGTGCGTACAATCGACGGGCGATGCCCACTTTATGCCCATGAAAATGTGTGTGAACACGTTTTTAGAGTGATGAACGCTGACGAACCGAAGAGATCGTGTCCAATTTGATTGTCGTGTGTTTCAGCTGTGCCGCTGCAAAAACGCTCGCTACAATTTCAGCAATTAGTCCAGGAAACAGACACCGAGTGTGTGTCAGTTGGAGATTGCTCTGAAGTGCGCACGGGTACAAATGTGGAGGGTAGTGTGCGGGATACACCAAGCGGACGACAACGTTAGTGTCATTCATGGTTGCACATTCGGCATCCACACGGAAACTGAACTGCTTCCGCAAACGTACAGGATGCTTTATTCAATTTTGTTCTTATTCAACTTCCAATACATTATTACATGATCAGTTCATTCTTAGCAGCTGTTTGAACAATTTTCATCTTGAAATTTTAGGGTGGAATGTTTTTTATAATCCGGTTTATTTTTATAAACTACTACTTCATCTGACAGCTGTTAAAAGGTTTTTGGAATGCTGTTGAGATAAAAATACCGATACAGGTGAAGCGCTTGCGTTAATTTGGAACGCTTGTTTGAATTAAAATGCAAATAAAAAGATGAGCATTGAGGCTTGCGTTTGCTGCAATTTGATATTTTCATTTGTTTTTGAGAGAAGCTGTGGGAATCTTCTTTATGGGGGATCTATAAGAAGATTCTGTTAAAAATAACATCTGCAGTGTAGGTATTTGTATGAATACAGTGTACATACCTAGACTCGGAGCTGGCAAAAAATCCGCAGCCGGATTGCAAAAGCATTGAAGCATGGACATGGGTATACATTGAGCTGTTACTACATGCAGTTCAACAGTGCCTGCAACGCGTGAAAGGTAAACAACCGAATCGAAACAGCACAAATAGCGATCACTGTCATTGTCATCATGTCTGTGCACAGTGGGCTGTTGTTGTTGTTGCTGACGATTTCATTGTTGATCTTCACAGATGCGCAGCAAGACGAGAACGAGGTTGTTCATTGTTGCATTCAAAGTTTTCCAGCCTTTCCGCTGATCATAGGTAGTTGTGGTTGCCGTCGTGTCAAGAATTTTCAATCTATTTTGATTGTTTGTCTTCAAAATTCAAGGTTGCAAAAAGGGAGCCGCTTCCTGGGGTGAACCATGTGCGCCTGCGCGCATTCCGACGCAAACGAGATGTGGGAAACGACGTCAGAGTGATCAGAGTTCATGTGGAAGCCATCAGAAGAAAACTGGAGGAAGACTAAAGGCAATTGGTGTTATGGCACAGCGCTAGTGATTCGCCATTTTTATTTTAATACGGTTTTATACAGTTTTTTTGTTTTGTTTTTTATCCTTCGGGCCCAATTTGCCAATGAAATAATTCGAATTGCGGATCAGAGAACGACCTGGTCAGGTCGAAGGTGATATTGAACCCTGGTCGGTAAGGCGATTACAGTACATTTTGCAGGATAAATCAGGTGTGTGTGGAAATCATGTGACTAGCTCGTTTATCGGTCATTTTTTACCTATCAAACTTTGATAAACAAGCTTTGTTTCGTTTCGCTGCACTGGGGTTCATCACAGTCGCAAACAAACACACGAACGTTGCTTCTTGCTAGCTTTGCCGTCACGACATATTGTACAAAGTTGTAGGAAGAA
Source organism: Theristus sp. LFF4_11 (assembly GCA_030248135.1). Lineage (NCBI taxonomy): Eukaryota > Metazoa > Nematoda > Chromadorea > Monhysterida > Xyalidae > Theristus > Theristus sp. LFF4_11. Next base: position 61,277 of record JASANC010002766.1, on the reverse strand, counting down.
GGCCGAAACAATGACGTTAAACGGAAAACAGAAATTTCCAGTCTCAGTCAGGTTTGAAATGCAAACGATTGGCAGCAAGGTAGCATTTTAACCGACCTTTTTCATTAAAAAAATCAGAACCAAGCATATGGGGGCACGCACTACACATAACATGTCGGGCTGTGGTGAACTGTAACAGTAACACAAAGCTTTTTTTTAATACGAAACATCCGTGTTTTCTAATCGTCACTGTGCGAAAACATTTTTCCCGTCGGTTGACTTGACTGATAAAGCTTACTTCGGTATTTGATTGATTTGAAGTGACAACACATTTTGGAACGTGCCAACACATGTTTTTTTGGTTCTAACCGGATTTCAATTTGAAAAACAAACAAACCGCAACTGCTGCAATTATAAAAGGCTTAAAACTATTGCGCTCCGTCCGCCAAAACGTTTACCATAAAAGAAGGAGCTACAATGTAGATCACTGTGCAACCTTGCTGTTAGATTAGTTTTGAAAAGCATGGCAAAAAATGCAGGCAAAACGACAGAATTGCAAAAATGCCTTAATTGGATCAGTTCTTGCGGTCGATGTGTCATTCGTGGTTTGTTTTGCATTTTGGAATGTCAAGCTGAGTTTAATGACATAAAAATATTTGCCCATAATACAATGTGGGTTGGGGTGCATTTTATCATGTCAAAACAGACGTTTTACATTTTCATGCATGAAAACTTTTGACATCTTGAACTTCATTTCCTGAAACTTTCATGACACAGCGAAATCAAAGAAAAAACGGCCCATTTCCGGGGCGTCTTCATCGACCGAAAAAACTGCAACAGAGACACATTTTCCAGCTCATCAGGTTTCATTTGATTCAATTTTCGTCATCTCAAGTGCCTTGTTGCGACCGTTTTTGCAGTAGTTTTCAAACGTTTTTCAAACAAAAAGTGCACTCTGCCCTTGCTTGTGAGAATGACTCAATCTTGGCGCCGCACGCACGTCGTTTTTCTGCCGCCAGGCGCAAAGCGTGCCCTGCAGAAAGACCATTTGAGACGCAAAAACATGCACATGGGCATGTCAGTATATGTATGTACTGTAACTCTCAGCTCTCAATTATTCATTTCGCTAGGGCACAATTCCCCACTTTATACCGTATATATTGTGCATGTTTTCATGCGTCCATTTTTGTGCAAAAAGCGAAAAAACGACATGTTTGATGTCAAAAGGCCGTGTCGCGGATGGCTTTTCAAAGATAGAACAAGCAAAACATTGTCGCGCCCTCCATTTAACATAACATATAAATGTGCGTGGTCGCTTTGAAATCCACACGCAGAAAAATGGTATGTGCAGCACAGCAGTGGAAAACTGTGGACAAAAAGTGGAAAAAACGCACTGGGAAAGCGGCGCATAAATGCAGTTGGCACAGTTCGATGATTCCACTCTTGTGTCACCGCGGAAAAACCATCGATCCACTATCGTTCGTGACCAAGTCAACGCAAAGCATGTCGATCCTCGAGCAATAAGACTAAATTCCAAGTTCCCTCCGGTGCACACGATGACGCTCTGTCTAACGAGCATTGGCGTCACCGTGTCCCTGTTGTGGTGCCTGCGTGCAACGCGACAACACGCGCAAGCGACGCTGCGACAACACGGCCGAGCGAGCAGCGACACGCTCACGTCGAAACGTGCGCTCCGTTCGCACGACCAGCTGACCGACGAGTTCAGTGGTGAGTCGGTGGTGCTGGACGATCGCCACCTGGCGCACTGCTCGCACATCACGGCGCTCAACGGGCATCTCAGGCAAACGCGCGTCGACGATTCTGCGACGGTGCTCGAGATCTCGATGCAGCAAATGTTGCAGTTCAAGTTGGCGCTGGGACAGACCGTTTGCTTTCTGTTGCATTCGACCGAGCCGGCCGACTACACAGGCGGTGGTGGTGCACTGCACAAGCACAATCACCAGTCTCTGATGAACAACTCGTTGACGAAGTCGTCGACCACTGCGATACTGACGGTGACGTACGCCGACCTGCGACATGTGTACCCGGTGCGCGCCAGGTGAACGAGAAAACCATGTTTGTTGATTTGGAAATAATGTGAGAGAAAAACGGTACATCAACGAAACACAACCACAAAACACTCAATCACTCCCATTCACCACTATCGAAGGTACACGTTTGCGGTGCCCCTAATCTCGTCGCGTTGCACGTGCGACTGCGCTGAGCGTGACTGTGCTGCGCGCGTACACCGCTGGCGTCACCATCACCAGCACGGCGATTCCAATCAATGCCGAACGAAGGTCTGCATCGACACGCGACACATCGAGCTGTCCTGTGCGCTCTGTTGTCGACTCACAATCGCGCCCGTCCATGGCACACAGGCGCTGGCGTTTCAGGTACTGTGGTGAAAACGTTCTCCTGGGGGACACAATTCCAGACGGACACAGAGGCATCATCAGAAACTCTTGTTTGAAAAGCGCCCCGTCCCGGTGGTGCTACAGGTTGGCGGTCGCAAATGATACGCCGTGGTCATTTTGCAGTGCGATGTGAAAACTTTCACCGGTATATTACAGTCGAACTCTAAATTACAGGGAACCAGCTGATTGGTTGGGATTACGGCATGCATGCTTTCTGTGCAGGCATTGCTGTGGTGGCGGAGTTTGGTTTGCGTTCGACTGTAGTTTACTTGCGGAAAATGACTTTCTCCGTCACGCTCGGTGAGTGGGCACATTGTTTCCACGTGTATTTTTGTTGTTCGCGTCAGGTCGGCCAGCCGACATTTGTCGCGAGCGTCGACTACACGGTGCTGCACCCTAAGAACGCACGCCGCGTCAACAGCACCAACGGGCACTCGCAGCATCGCGTGCGACTGCCGTTGAACAGCGTGCAACAGATCGACGTCGTCGGTGGGGATCGTCTGCGGGCGCAGGTGATTGGTGAGTGAGACGAGTGAGCGGTGATTGCGGCTGCACAATTATATGTACCGACGTTGTATTACATACAGCCAGAATGCGTTTTGGTGCTTTTGCGTGAAATGGAGAAAGTTTTGTGTAAAGCTTAGATGAAATAAAAATGATGAAGGATAAAGTTTATTAGTTTTTACACGAACTACCGCATCGGTTTTGTTCAATCTCGATGCGAGACGAGATCAGAGACGATGCTCATTGCAATTGTCCTTGGTCTGTAGCTTTTAGGTTGCAGTTGTTGACTAATCGGAGGTGTTGGCCAATAAGCGAACAAAATCGTTGTAACAAAAATTGGGTTCAGAAACGATTGCCATATACACAAACAAAACGCAAAAACAATACTATTTTTTGAATGAATTTTTTTGCCAATTGCAGGCATTCAACCGTTCCCTCGATTGGACGCTTACGGATGGTACTGGACGCTTGCGAATGAGACCCGCCTGCGTCATGGCTACTCCATAAACACGCTCCACGAAACGAATCTCGATAAATTGGGTTGGCTGAGGAAAAACGAACACGGGAAATGGTGAGCAATATGAGCTTCGCTGTGCATTTTTCCATTTTGGAAATTTTTCGTTTGAACTACTTTTTGGCATCGTCGGCTAAACTTCCGCAAACACCAAAGCCAAACACATTTAACCACTGAGCTGTTATTCCGAAGGCACGTCCACAAAGGCGAATCAAAGCTGCAGCAAGCACATCAGGTGATTTTGCGAGACTGTGACCAACAGACCTACCACGAAGGATTCCTCGCCGAGCAGTTCGCACTCGAAGCAGACGACGGCAAAGTCACGTCGCATTATTGTCGGTGAAATTCAGTTTGCTCTGTTTTTCAATCGATCACGTGGCTTGTTTGTTGTTGCGTTGTTTCAAACAAAATTAAGACAAACACAGTGGCTGCACAACGCCCGCAGGAACTGTACCGTCACACATTTCCATGGATGATTGAGTGTGATGAATTTGGTGGTATGGTCGCGTACACTCCAAAAAACTCTTGTTTGATTGGATTGGTTGTTCTTTTTAAATGCGCTGGGGGTTGGTCAGAGTCAGCTCACACAATCGGCCGATTTCGATTATTGCTCGTGAACTACTTGTACAGTTGTCTCACAATCACAGAGACAGACTTTGACGTTTCAAACCAGTCAAATAATAAACCACTGGGTAGCGTCCATTTTCGCGTTGTGTTGCAGATCTCGGTACACGCATGGACGAGCCAGACGCCGGTTGGCAGTGGTTCAAAGATGTGCAGCTGGTCGACAGCGACGACTACAGTGGACCACGTCAGCTGACACTGCAGCACGCCGCCAATCACTACGTCGAGATTGACCTGAACGTCAGTCGCATGCGCCTGCCGATGTTGGTCTACCGCGATTCGTACGTTGGCGATTTCGCCGCCGTCATTCGCATGGACAGACACTCGAATCACTTCTTGAATTTGACCTTCAAGAACTCACACGGCCAACTCATCGGACGGGTGCTCGGTTGGTGGATTTTGTTTTTCATTTTTGCTCGGCTCCATTTTTTCAGGCACGTTTTTCGCTGTTCTTGGGTTGAATTCGACTGTCACTGTCTGCAGTTGAATGGGTCCCAGTTGAAAACGCTTCACAGCAGTTGCGGGGCGAAAAACAACGGTGACGCTTCACAGGAAAGAAACGGTGATTTTACAAAAAAGTAAAACGCTCTGTACAAAATGTCCCTATAGTTTCAGACAACGACATCACCCAGTTGGAGTTCAGTTGTCAAGTTCGCCAAGCAGTCGACCAACAATTTGTGCTTGTACCGACGACCGTCGATGGTGCACGAACGCTGTGCATTCACCCGGTCGAACATCGCGACATGCAGAAATGCCGCATCGTCCAGGTGTGCGCTGGTCACCAAATCAAGACAACAAAACTGACCCAATTGGGCACAGACCAAGACTTAAAATTGAAATTTTTCCTTGGCCAGTTTTTTTCAGTGGTAGAAGAAATAGAAACTTGAATTTAAAAAAATGTCAAAACAGCCAGTCGGAAGCGTGGAATTAGACCAGAGACCAGATGCAATTCACGCGCTTCATTACGGTAGATTAGGATAGATGCTTCGCACTGCAGCATGAGACCGAACTTTTACTACAGGATGATGTTTTACCCAGACTATAAGATCTGTCTGTGGTAAAACACCTTCGGCAGTTCTGCCTGGTGTCCGTCGCACTGATGAGCCAGGGGACGCGGTATGCGTCTACCTGGCGAAACCGCAAACAGCGAACTTCATGTATTTGACATATGACCAATATCCTTATCTGTACAGTTCCACCGTGAACCGCTCCGCTGGTTCAGTCTACCGGAGCACATGTGGACACCGAAACGAGGCCATTGCCCCGAATGCAACACGAGAAGCACTCTGATCGACATGTTGAATCCGTTCGACTGGCAGCTGGGCATGAACACGCTCACCGAAAAGCTCGCGTTCGCCTTCAAAGTGCTCTTGCTGGTCGGCATCGTGCTGATTGCGGTTGCACTGTTTCGCCATTGCGGGTGGCCTCTGTTGAAATGCGCGTTATTGCCGCGCAACCGGACGTTTGACAGGCCGCTGATCCTGGACTGATTTGATTGATGCGTGGCCTCTCGTGATTTATGTCTGTGATTTTCGTTTTTCCGGTCTTTTTACACTTTTTTGTCACTGCAACACGGTTTGAAATGATGACATTGAGACGGGCTGTAATGTGATTTAGAATTGATTTCTCTCGGGTTCTCTGCGGTAGTATCGTGCGGCAGACGTTACTTACATTTTGGTTTCAGACGAATAAATAAACCGACTACCATGTTTTGAGTGACACCATTTAGCATTTGGTATACACGACAATCAGAATCAGACCAGAATGAAGGCGAAAAATCACTGAAGTAAACATTCACAGTGCACAATAAATAAATCACAGTAAAAATTCACACACAACAAAAAAAACACAAATGACACAAAGTCCGTCTCAGTCAGTCCAAATCCAAATCATCCTTCGGTTTGCTCTTTGGCGTTTTTGCTGGCGAACCGCCGCTGTTTTCACCGAGTGCAGCAGAGTTTGTGCTGACCCTGGTAGAATTTGACTCACTGCCTCGGTGTGTTTGCTGCGGTTGTTGTTGTTGTGCAGCATTAGAAGCCCCAGCACTGTCACCGACATGCACTCCTCTGTTCATTTGACCCATCATCGACTCGATTAATGGGCGAATCTGCTGGCCAAATGGTCTGAAAATGTCGGGCAGTTTAGGCGAAAAAGCCGAACTTACACTTATGGATTGTATTCACGTGCATTCGGTCTCGGCACGATCTCACGTTAGAACTTTCTGATCGTCAAGAATGCATCGTTCAGATTTTTTTCGGTTTCCATAAACTTATCAATAATTTTCCATCTGCAAGGACGAAATTAGAAACAGGGTCGTATCAAGACCGAATACAGACGATATCTTCCCTGCAATCAAACTCTAACTTATAATAGGCAATCAGCTGATTGGTTGGTGATTCATGCGTTCTGTGCAGGCATTGCTTCGGAGGCGGAGTCTGCCTGCACAGAGAGCATGCATCACGTGATCACCAACCAACCAATGCTGGATGCAAAGTCACTGTGTGTGTCTTGTTGCAGTTTTTGTCCGGAAATGACCATTATCATTGCGATGTCGTGTCTATGCAAGTTTTTCTTCACGAAAGTATTTTTTCCGTTGTCGACAGTTTGTCGAAAATAAAATGAGTCACACAGTTTAGTTTCGCTTCCTGTTTATATTTCGAAATAGTCCATGCATTAACAATTGGTTGGTTGGTTCCTTGCTTTAACGATTTGCAGTTAGGTTTTGTTGACGGACAAAAACGCATCTTGGATCATTAAAAAGCTGCCATTTTTTATTTTTAATTTTTTTCCTGAAAATGACAACAAGCACAACTGACGTGTTCATGACGTCATCCGGCAAACCGGTGATGTGCGCCGGAATCGGTCGACCGGTCAGAAACTGCGACACTTCGTTCGAGAAATTGTTGCAGTTGTGGTGCAGTAGGTGGTAGCGGTCGCCGCCGAACTGACCCTGGCTGAGTTCGAGCAGAAACTCTTGGAACAAATCCTCCGGGATCTCTGTCGTCCCGAGATCGACCGTCTCGTGCGGCTGGCCGAGGATCGTACCGCCCTGGATTTCAGGATGCCAAGCAACGATGCGAACAAAAAGGCAAAATGGTATAAAGGAATGACGCATGGCAAGAAGCTCTTGCGGGTGAAACAACTTTTGGAGCCGAAGAAATTAATGACGTGATCTAATGCTTCGCCGGGCCGTCGTCTGCACTCATTGTGATCTTTTCAGCACAGTTGACGCGGCGTGTGTTAGCCTGTAGGTTTGTTTGCCACTGTGCAACAACGGTGTTCAAAAACACACGCACGCAAAGAGCAAGTGCACGATTTGCAGACTGGCTTGGCTTGGAGCAAGAGCAACTGCAAGAACATGGATTGGATTAAACGCCAGAAAAAGTCAACGGGCCCGCTTCACTCGACAGTGTTCTGAGCGCATTTGTGTGTCAGCCTAAAAATCGCCAGCAGCAGCTGATCTGAAACCGCACAACTGAACGAGGAGCAAAAGCGAACGACAAAAAAAACGGCACGAACCGGCGGACAGTATGAAATGCCGTCGCCGCCAAAGAAATATTCATTGCCGAAAACCACAATGCCCGTGTGCCAGACACCGGCCAGTTGGCGGCCTGAAATGACAAGACGTTTCTTTGTAGCGGAGCATGAAAAAAAACGAGAACGGGTCACCACTCGTTCTGACACCGGTGATACTCGTGTCAGTGACTACCCTACAAGGTCTCGACACCTCATTGCAGTTTCCATAAATTCCAACCGTCGTCATCGTTCATAAAAATCATTGGAAAAGTTATCAAACGATACCAAGGTTTAGGGAGACAGTAAGAAACAAAATGTAACAGACCCAGCAGCATTGGCGACAATTGCCGTGCCATGCCCTGTGTAACATCGTACACGTACAGTAAAACTCGATTTGCGGCAGCCATTTGGTTGAATGAAACTTAACTGGCACAAAATGAATGTTATGATCGGTGCAGCCTACATCAGACGGTGATGGTGACATTGCAAATTTTTGATAAACATATTTGCAGCATGTAAGCAACAAATATTTCGACTGCGAGAATGAACAGAAGTAAAAAAAAATCCAGTTCACTACTGGTGCGGCGCTTTTTCCGATACTTTTCTCATTCATCCACAGCTCAAAAGCCGATTTTACATTTTATCAGCATGCATCACGTCTCTTCGATAAAACAATCAATCCGTTCGGTCGCAACATAAAAACGTGACAAAAATATGGCAACGAAAAAGAAAACGATTCACGGTGTACAACAGTGCAGTGTGAAGAATCAGCAGCAAGAAATCTGATGCGAAAGGCTGTGTGACACTTACCGGATTTTCTTTTGAAAACTTTTTAAAAAAAAAATAATAAAAATCAGCTGACCAAAGATAGCAATGAGAATAAACAACAACGACGCGATTGTTATACAAATGGCAGAAGTCGAAAAACAGAAATGCAGAAAAAACCAACAACAGAATAAAACAATAACAAAATAACATTCGTTTGTACTCCACAGGAAGCGCAGAAAGGTAGACAAGACAACCAACCAGGAAAATGCCAAATTTTCTATCAGTTCAAAGTAATTTGCCCAAATAATGAAAATAGCGTAAGTAGAAAATCCAAATTATGCTTGAACCAGCAAAAACAAAACAATATTGCTGTAACAAAGTTTCTGTTTCAATTTTCTGTTGTTGCAATCTCATTGGCACATGTATCGTTTCGGAAAAGAGCCGAAGCAGAATGCAGAACATAAAAGTTTCGTTCAATCAACAGTTTCATCTACGTATATCCACGTTTGACAAAATAAAGTGCATCAATACAGTCGACGTCAACAAAACAGCATATGGCAAGACAGATTACAAATACAGTAAAACCTCCATTACAATATACAACCACAATTCTCATGCAGAGTCGACCAAAAACATCGCTCATGGGAAGACACAGCGCTACCCCCATTTCCTTGCGAGGTGCAGCATGCCACCGCAGGAAGTTTTCTCAGGAAAAAAGCGGCAATTTTTGTCTTTATATCCGAAGACCAATCTCTCCTCAAAACGTCTCTTGAGAAGAAACGAAGGCAGCGGAATCGTATCTCCGGTGACAAACAAAGTGAGCTCTGAAAAGCGTGCGCCTGCATTGTTACGATGTTGCACACTTGCACATACTATACCACAGCCATTGTTCCACTGTGAAACCTTTCAAAGAAGTGCTGACAAACTGTACGCTCTTCGGAGACACACTTTGCAACAAACAACAGCCCGCCCCGGTCACATCAAACAACAATCTGCGGTTCTCAGTCTGCGTCTGCTTGTCGGTGACTCATTGCCGAGCGTCTCCGGTCGTCGTCGTCGGTTGCCACCCGATTCCAACGCATTATCCTCAACCCCTCGATTATTTTTATTCTCCTTCGTCGTTATATCCTCCGGTGTCGAACTGACCGGCGACCGCTGGCCACGCGTCACTTGTCCGCGGGCGGCGCGCTGTCCCCGCCACCGTCGAAACGGCATACGCAACGCCAACTGCAACGCCGCTGCCGCGTTCAGCGAGGCGTCGTCGGTCGGATTGCTCTGACAGCGCGCCGTGGCGTGCTCGTCCAGATCAGACGGCATCGCCGTCGTGCCACTGCCGAAGCCGATCGTGTTGAAGCCGAGCGACAACTGACGTCGGTGCCACACGGTCGCCAGACTGCCATTGTGGTTGGCGGTCTTCTGGCATTTGCCACGGGGCAGTGTGCTCGCGGCACCCGTCAACTGCGACGACGTGGCGTAGGAGCGAATCTGCAGACGGATCGCCAGCGGCAACGGCAGCCGGTCGATGCTGTGCACGCTGCTCGGCAGGTGCGAGATCACGCAGCGACAGCAGCACTCTTGCAGCGACGACACTGAAATGCAGAGAGACACGTGCGCAGTGGTGTGCCATTGCAACTGGAGACGTAGTTCGGTGGGCTCTCACTTTTCAATCCAGCTAATAGTCTATGCAAAGTAAACCCAAATATGCGACACGAGCATTTCTGCTTGTAAGCTAGTTCTACGGTGACTTTTCAAACCAATGAACGCCCAGCTCAGCCGTCCGACGCATGGCGACGTACAGAATGGGCTGCACTAAGCAGGTCTTACCGGGACATTGCCGGATAGGCTAAATGGTCTTGAGAAACCCGAATATGACCCGTACGAAACAATACTGGCTGAAAACTCACAAGACACTTGTCTTGTTTGCAATTACCGCAGCAGTTTATATGACGACACCGTTTCTGGAGCTGTCGTCAGTGATAGTAATGACGGCAAAGTGATAACTGATAGCTGACAAAATGGAACGCAACCAACCTTTACTATTTTTCCACAATCGCTGCATGCCATTTCGAGTGAGAACTAATCTCGACAATTCCGCTAAACTTTCGTAAATATTGAACGCCGCCAACGTAGACACCTGGAAAGTTAGCAAAAAAGTGCGCCCAATTATTTGCACATGTGTGTTCGTTTTGTAACCCAATTTTAAACCCAATAAACCCAAAATCAACCAATTTGTGCAGACAAATCAACCAACCCAAAGACAAAACACGGAAAAAGGAATAGGTACAAGAGGCGTTTACCTCGAAATACTTCATGCCGTGGCGTGCGGCGAACTGCTCTGCTTCGGCACGTGCGACGGCGCGACGAAACTCGAAATGAAGACGATTTCCGATCAAAACGCGAGCGAGACCGGGCGCTTGCTGCAGATGTTTGTTTTCAGCTTCAATTTGAGTTTTTCATGAGAAATATCAATCGTACAGCTCGTTCACCAGTGGTTGTTCACTGCATATTGCTCGTGTCTCTGCCCTGGGATACAAAACAGTCTGCAATGTCGTGTACAACAAAAGACATGGCTTGTATGCCACGAACGCGACAATTGACTTGAAAACGAGACTGACGGGATTTCCTTTCGATTTTCTAAGGTAAGCAAACTTGTTTGTCGTTCGGTAAGTCAGAAACAAACAAAATGAAGATCAACCGAGTACAGATTCGCTCTGATGCATATGTTTCGGTCTAATTTCATGGTGGATTTATGAAGTGGCGCATGAATTGCATGAACCATGGCGAGCACAGTATTGAAATTTGGTATATTTTCCAGCTGAATTTTGCATTTGCAAAAAACTTTGTTTACCTCGTCAATCTCCTTCAGCCAGCGACTCAGTCCGTCAAACGACCATCTGCTTGTGATATCGAACACAACGAGCACACCCTGCGCCCCTCGCGAATACGAACGGTAGATCGTCGCGAAGCGACCTTGACCGCTCGTGTCCCTGACATTTTATTGTGATTTTTTCAGCATTAGCTCTTGATTCAAAAGAGCACCTGCAAAAGAAAGGTTACAGCAATCAAAACAGAACGCTCACCACAGCTGAAGTTTCACACGTTTGCCTTCGATCAAGATGATGGTGCTTCGCGGGCTTGACAGCGTGCCTGAAACCAATCTTGGGTGACATGAAATGTTGGAAATTTGCACGGAGCTGAACATATGGCTCTCCCTCTCGTCTTGACCAGACAAAGAAAAAAGTGAACTGTTTTGTTCAAAAAATACAACAGCCAACAAACAAATGCTTGTTTGAGTTTGATTGATCGATGGTGCCGGTGCGGGCCGCGGAGCGGGCGGCTCTCAAAACGTAGCCATCATACCCAAAAAATAATCAAAAGTGACATGAACCAAAAACAATTCTCATAGAATGTCGAACCGTTCGAAATCATTGACGATGACGCGCTGGATTCTTCCTCAGCATCGAGAAAAATGTCCAAAATCTCGCCTTTGCCAACGTCGCTGTCGCCGACGAGAAGAAATTTCAGCCGATAATCGTATCGATGCGAACGCATTGCGAATTGTGAAAACGTCATTCCGTTTGTTTCATGAAATTATTTTATTTCATTAAAAACATTGCTGAAATGGTGGAATCAGTGACAGTACCTAAAAGGGGAGCGGCGCAGGGGCGGTGTGGTGTCGTCACTGCCTGCACTGTCAGCAGTACCGTGGGCGAGGGGGGGGTGGGGGGTACAACACCCCCCCAGAGCGCCCGAGACCGTCGGGTGGGGGGGGTGGGGGCACCGTGCCGCCACCCCCCCCCCTAAAACCGGGCACCCCCCCCCCCCCCCGGGCCCCCCGGCCCCCTCGAAAATTTGGCCGACACCCCCCCCACGCCACACCCCCCATGAAATTTTGTCTGGCGGAGACCCCCCCCCAAAATTTTCCGTACACCCTAAATTTTTTTTCGAAAATCATGATTTTTTGTCCATAAAGTCCATAATATAAGCTGAATATATGATAACTTGACCATCTTCATTGTAATTTCAACGATTTTGCAGCAAAATTTAGCGTTTTTCCTTCAAAATTTAAGCGAAAAATTATCATGGGGCATTGGGGGGGTGGACCCCCCCACAGAAAATTTTTAAAAAACGCACCCCCCCATGGGGGGGGTCCCACGTTACCATAGGTTGGACCTCACTTTTTGGTCGGCACCCCCCCCCCCCCCACGGCACCATACCCCCCCCCCTTCGAAAATTGTTTTGGGCCCACGGTACTGACTGTCAGTCACTCAGTACCGAAGGCGAAAGCAATTTTTCGAGGGGGGGTGTCGTCACGTGGGGGGGGGGGTTCTTGTTCTTGTTCTTTATTTGTCGGTGCCGAAAATTTTTCAGTGGGGGGGGGTGTCAGTCATGGTACAGTGACACCCGCCCAGTGGTCAGTTCTATAAAAAGTGAATAGTGCTTGAAAAGTGAATAGTTCTATTCCAGGGTGTCCCAAAATTTAGACCTTGACAAATTCCGGTTCAATACTTGAACCACAAGTTCATCTTTGACCGAAGTTTCCGCTTTGCCTACATTACTAAACCAAAGCCAAGTTTACAGTCTGTTTTGTTGTTTAGTTCGGTTTCAATGAAGTCGTTGTAGGTTCCTAATCCTAAGCCCAATCCTAATCCTAATGAAGTCGTTGTAGGTTCCTAATCCTAAACCTAATCCTAATCCTAAGTGAAGCCTTTTTAACAAAGTGAAAGTGCCTTGATTGACAGCTTTGTTGAAGGGGTGAAACATTGGGATCAGGGATCAGCTCCAGCTCCGGTTTAGCTTTGTAGTTTTACGGAAGTTTCCCATTGATTGGATTGCTATTTCTAATTTCCACGCAAAACTGTTTGTCTTTGAAGCTCATGTCTCGATTATTTTTCCAGAATTTCTCAAAGACTAATTTTTGGAACACCCTGGTAGGGTTGTTAAAAAAAACAAAAATCGTCATTTTTGTTTTTGTTTAAAAAATTTTTTTTTTTTTTAAATTTCAAAAATCAAAGTTGTGCTAAATCAATCAGGGAGTCCGAAGAACCACATATGATATGCAAGCGCCTCCCGAATGACACCCGTATGGCGGAACTTTGCAGATTTTGTTTTGGTGACCTCAATTACCCCTTTTCCAAACCGTCACCATGCCTCTTCTTGTGTTTTGACCTCCAAAACGTCACTAATTGTCCCCAGCTAAGCTAATGCTAAAGTGAAGACAAACATACCGCCTTGAAATTCGATCAATTCTTCTGATGGTGTCGCGACGACACGACACGAAGCAGCAACCAGACAACGTGGCGCTTGCAAACGGTGCAGCGAGCACAATCGGACGCTCTGCGAGGCTAATCGTCACCTTATCTGCATCGGAAATGGTAGGCTAAGCTTTGGGACGCTCAAAAACTTCATCGCAGATGTTGTCGAAGCCTAAAATCAGTCGGTAAAACGGCCCAAAATCGACTGCTAAAGGTTTTACGAGGTATAATCAAAGAAAATTTTTGTTGAACTTTCGAAAAATTGTGCCAAAATTGAGGTTTTCAGAGCATATTAGAGGAAAATTTTTCGAATTTTTTTTTTTTTTTAAATCGGCATTTTTGTTTTTTTTTAATCACTTTTTTTTTTTAAAAAATTTTTCATTTTTGTTTAACAACCCTACACCCTGGAGTAAAAATGTTCACTTTTCAAACACTATTCACTTTTATAGAACTGACCACAGGCGTGGGCCATGGGGGGTGCACTATTGTAGAAAATTTTCTGGGGGGGTACGGTGCACACCCCCCACCCCACCCATGAGATTTTTTGGCTTAAATTTTGAAGGAAAAACGCTAAATTTTGCTGCAAAATCCTTGAAATTACAATGAAGAATGTCAAGTTATCATATATTTAGCTCATATTATGGACTTTAAAGACAAAAAATTATGATTTTTGAGCAAAAATTCATGATTTTTGGGTGGTCCGAGAAATTTTTTGGGGGGTGTCACTGTTACTTAGGTCCATCTAGGGGGGGGGGTGGGGGGGGGTGTCTAGCAAATTTCGAGGGGGGGGGGGTGTGGATGGTCCAGTGTCAGGTTTTGGGGGGTGGGTGTCGCGTGACCCCCCCACCCCCCCTCACGCGGAGGTCTCGGGTGCTCTGGGGGGCCCCACCTAGGGTTAGGGGCTTTGAAAAAATAACTTTTTTTGTTTTTTTTTTTCGTTTTTTTTTGAAATTGGTTTTTTTTTTCTAACTTAAAAAAAAAATTTGATATATTTTTCTTCTACTTTGCTCTGAAAATTCGATTTATGGCATAATTTTTTGAAAGTTCAAACCAAATTTTCTTCCCAACTTCTTTGTGTGCTTCGACACACAGTAGCGGCCAGCGGCGGCACGCTCTTTTCATGCCTAAAGGCAAAAACTAAAACCAAAAACCATAGACGACGTCGTCGCAGTCAATCAACCAAAAAAGACATTTTTTTTGACATTGTGACCAATGCAAATTTTTAAATTTGGTAGTTTTTTATTTTAGAATGTTTTTTCGGCATGAAAACAACAAAAACAAACCGCTGAACAACAAAAAAAACATGATTTTTTTCTGAATCCCGTTCCCAGGGTGCGGAGCGTGAGGGAGCCGACCAATCAGCGAGCTGCATATATTAGCGTGATAGACTGTAGTTTAGCTCAGCACGCAAGTTTTAACATGTGGCCATGTTATCGGGTATCTGCAAAACGGTCGTGTGAAGTGGTATTAACCACCATCTCCGCTCCAATAGTTTAACAATATATCGCACCACTCCCTTGTAGACCTATACCATACGCCAATCAACAAGAGATCATGTTCATCTCATGGCTTACCGACTGAAAAAACATGTTCTAAGTTGCAAGAAAACGATTTCTGAAACGATATTTCAATTCAGTTAAGTCATTTCAACGCTAAAAATTGACTCTAGAAGTCATCCAAATCGAAAAACATGGAGTACGTCGGTCAAAATGACCAAATAATGACATGTACCTAAGCACACAAAGAAGTTGGGAAAGAAAATTTGGTTTGAACTTTCAAAAATTATGCCATAAATCGAATTCAGAGCAAAGTAGAAGAAAATTTTTCAAATTTTTTTTTAAGTTTGAAAAAAAAAATACAAATATAAAAAAAACAAAAAAAAATTAAAAAAAAATTTTTTTCAAAGCCCCCCCCAACCCTAGGTGGGGGGGGGGGGGGGGGGGTACACCCCCCCCCCAGAGCACCCGAGATCTCCGCGTGGGGGGGTGGGGGGGGGGGTCACGCCACCACCCCCCCCCCCCCCAAACCTGACACTGGACCATCCACACCCCCCCCCCCCCTCGAAATTTGCTAGACACCCCCCCACCCCCCCCCCTAGATGGACCTAAGTAACAGTGACACCCTCCAAAAAATTTCGAATCACCCAAAAATCATGAATTTTTGCTCAAAAAAAATCATAATTTTTTGTCTTTAAAGTCCATAATATGAGCTAAATATATGATAACTTGACATTCTTCATTGTAATTTCAAGGATTTTGCAGCAAAATTTAGCGTTTTTTCTTCAAAATTTAAGCCAAAAAATCTCATGGGGTGGGGTGGGGGGTGTGCACCGTACCCCCCAGAAAATTTTCTACAATAGTGCACCCCCCCCCCATGGCCTACGCCTGTGGTCAGTTCTATAAAAGTGAATAGTGTTTGAAAGTGAACATTTTTACTCCTGGATGTAGGGGTTGTTAAACAAAAATGAAAATTTTTTTTTAAAAAAAAGTGATTAAAAAAAAACAAAAATGCCGATTTAAAAAAAAAAAAAAAATTCGAAAAATTTTCCTCTAATATGCTCTGAAAACCTCAATTTTGGCACAATTTTTCGAAAGTTCAACAAAAATTTTCTTTGATTATACCTCGTAAAACCTTTAGCAGTCGATTTTGGGCCGTTTTACCGACTGATTTTAGGCTTCGACAACATCTGCGATGAAGTTTTTGAGCGTCCCAAAGCTTAGCCTACCATTTCCGATGCAGATAAGGTGACGACGAAGCTTCGCAGAGCGTCCGATTGTGCTCGCTGCACCGTTTGCAAGCGCCACGTTGTCTGGTTGTTACTTCGTGTCGTGTCGTCGCGACACCATCAGAAGAATTGATCGAATTTCAAGGCGGTATGTTTGTCTTCACTTTAGCATTGGCTTATCTGGGACAATTAGTGACGTTTTGGAGGTCAAACACAAGAAGAGGCATGGTGACGGTTTGAAAAGGGGTAATTGAGGTCACCAAAACAAAATCTGCAAAGTTCCGCCATACGGGTGTCATTCGGGAGGCGCTTGCATATCATATGTAGTTCTTCGGACTTCTGATTGATTTAGCACAACTTTGATTTTTGAAATCTAAAAAAAAAAAATTTTTTAAACAAAAAAAAAAATGACGATTTTTGTTTTTTTTAACAACCCTACCAGGGTGTTCCAAAAATTAGTCTTTGAGAAATTCTGGAAAATAACCGAGACATGAGCTTCAAAGACAAACAGTTGTGTGGAAATTAGAAATAGCAATCCAATCAATGGAAACTTCCGTAAACTACAAAGCTAAACCGGAGCTGGAGCTGATCCCTGATCCCACTTTTTCGCTCCTTCAACAAAGCTGTCAATCAAGCACTTTCACTTTGTTAAAAAGGCTGTCACTTAGGATTAGGATTAGGTTTAGGATTAGGAACCTACAACGACTTCAATAGGGATTAGGATTGGGCTTAGGATTAGGAACCTACAACGACTTCGATTGAAACCGAACTAAACAACAAAACAGACTGTAAACTTGGCTTTGGTTTAGTAATGTAGGCAAGCGGAAACTTCGGTCAAAGATGAACTTGTGGTTCAAGTATTGAACCGGAATTTGTCAAGGTCTAAATTTTGGGACACCCTTGAATAGAACTATTCACTTTTCTATCACTATTCACTTTATAGAACTGACCACTGGGCGGGTGTCACTGTACTATGACTGACACCCCCCCCCCCACTGAAAATTTTCGGCACCGACAAATAAAGAACAAGAACAAGAACCCCCCCCCCCCCACGTGGACACCCCCTCGAAAAATTGCTTTCGCCTTCGGTACTGAGTGACCGACATTCAGTACCGTGGGCCCAAACAAATTTTCGACGGGGGGGGGGGGTATGGTGCCGGGGGGGGGGGGGTGCCGACCAAAAAGTGAGGTCCAACCTATGGTATCGTGGGACCCCCTCTACGGGGGGTGCGTTTAAAAATTTGCTTGTGGGGGGGTCCACTTCCCCAATGCCCCATGATAATTTTTCGGCTAAATTTTGAAGGAAAAACGCTAAATTTTGCTGCAAAAATCGTTGAAATTACAATGAAGATGGTCAAGTTATCATATATTCCAGCTTATATTGTTGACTCTATGGACAAAAAATCATGATTTTCGGAAAAAAAATTTAGGGTGTACGGAAAATTTTGGGGGGGGTCTCCGCCAGATAAAATTTCATAGGGGGGGGGGTGTCGGCCAAATTTTCGAGGGGGGGGGTCCGATGGGGGGGGGGGTGCCCGGTTTTAGGGGGTGGTGGCGCGCCCCACCCCCCCCCCACCCGACGGTCTCTGGTGCTCTGGGGGGGTAAGTTGTACCCCCCCCACCCCCCCCCCCCTCGCCCACGGTACTGCTGACAGTGCAGGCAGTGACGACACCACACCGCCCCGGCGCCGCTCCCCTTTAGGTACTGTCACTGATTCCCACCATTTCAGCAATGTTTTTAACGAAATAAAATAATTTCATGAAACAAACGGAATGACGTTTTCACAATTCGCAATGCGTTCGCATCGATACGATTATCGGCTGAAATTTCTTCTCGTCGGCGACAGCGACGTTGGCAAAGGCGAGATTTTTTGGACATTTTTCTCGATGCCGGAGAAGAATCCGAAAAAAAAAAAAAAAAAAAAAAAAAAAAAAAAAAGCGCGTCATCGTCAATGATTTTTGAACGGCTCGACATTCTATGAATTGTTTTTAGTTCATGTCACTTTTGATTATTTTTGGGTACATGCTACAGCGAGCCGCGTTCTGCGCTCCGCACCGGCACCACCGATCAATCGGAACTCCAAACAAGCATTTGCTTGTTATTGTTGGGCTTTTTTGAACAAACAGTTCACTTTTTCTTTGGCTTGTCACATCAGAGAGGGAGAGCCATATGTTCAGCTCAGCAAATTTCTGGCACATTTTGGGGTGGCGGTGTCGCGTGACCCCCCCACCCCCCCACGCGGAGGTCTCGGGTGCTCTGGGGGGGGTGTACCCCCCCACCTAGGGTTAGGGGCTTTGAAAAAAAATTTTTTTAATTTTTTTTTTGTTTTTTTTTTAAATTTGGATTTTTTTTTCAAACTTAAAAAAAAATTTGAAAAATTTTTCTTCTACTTTGCTCTGAAAATTCGATTTATGGCATAATTTTTTGAAAGTTCAAACCAAATTTTCTTCCCAACTTCTTTGTGTGCTTAGGTACATGTCATTATTTGGTCATTTTGACCGACGTACTCCATGTTTTTCGATTTGGATGACTTCTAGAGTCAATTTTTAGCGTTGAAATGACTTAACTGAATTGAAATATCGTTTCAGAAATCGTTTTCTTGCAACTTAGAACATGTTTTTTCAGTCGGTAAGCCATGAGATGAACATGATATCTTGTTGATTGGCGTGCGTTATAGGTCTACAATGGAGTTGTGCGATATATTGTTAAACAATTGGAGCGGGGATGTTGGTTAATACCACATCACACGACCGTTTTTCAGATACCCGATAACATGGCCACATGTTAAAACTTGCGTGCTGAGCTAAACTACAGTCTATCACGCTAATATATGCAACTCGCTGATTGGTCGGCTCCTCACGCTCCGCACCCTGGGAACGGGATTCAGAAAAAATCATGTTTTTTTGTTGTTCAGCGGTTTGTTTTTGTTGTTTTCATGCCGAAAAAACATTCTAAATAAAAAACTACCAAATTCCAAAAATTTGCATTGGTCACAATGTCAAAAAAAATGTCTTTTTTGGTTGATTGACTGCGACGACGTCGTCTATGGTTTTTGGTTTAGTTTTTGCCTTTAGGCATGAAAAGAGCGTGCCGCCGCTGGCCGCTACTGTGTGTCCGAAGCACAGAGAAGAAGAACGCAGCAGGTGACAGTATTTATTGACAATGTGAACAATCTTTGAACAACAATGAATGGACATGGCGCACCCAATGAATCAATTGTTAAAAGCGAGATGAAAACCGTCGAAATCGTTGGAAGCAAGCTTTGTTATTTTGTTTGTTTGTTTTAAATTTGTTTTGAACACGCAGCAGCGGCCAGCGGTACGTTTGAAAGCAAAAATTCTCGACGACGTCGTCGCCGTCAATCAACCAAAAAAACTTCAGTTTACTAATTTTTTACCAATTCAAACGTTTGGAATTTTGTAGTTTTTGATTTAGAATTTTTTCGGCATGGAAAAAAATGAAAACAAACCGCTGAACAACAAAAAAACATGATATTTTCTGAATCCCGTTCCCAGGGTGCGGAGCGTGAGGAGCCGACCAATCAGCGAGTTGCATATATTAGCGTGATAGACTGTAACGTGTTAAACTTGCGTCTGTCAGTTGCCCGCAACGTGATCGCGAAATCATGGTACGTGTTTTCGATACGATGATTTGAAGAGTGGGCTCTCGCCATGTGGCAGATAGCATAGCTGGTTGAACCTGAAAGTAAGTGTCTTGGGGGGGGGCGACCGGGTCGACAGGGGTTGCCGACTTAGCTACAGCAAACCAGGAATTTTTGAACACAGTCAAATTTTGGTAATTTTCTAAAGAGGAACAACTAAGAACGGTTCAATATTCAAGTACACGTCGAAAATTGTCCTGTTTTACTGTTGAAAATGCAACTTTCCCTCTATGAAATGGACATAATTTCAATAAAACACGATTTTCGCTCTTATAGTTTTCCGGATCGTTCTGAAAATAGTCTAGATGAACTCAGCTCGACGAGACGCTTCGAACAAACCTAACTTGTAAAAAAAAATTTTTTTTAAATTTTTTTTTTAATTTAAAAAAAATTCGGATTTTTTCCCCCTAACCCTACCCCCACCCCCCCCCTCGTCTTCGGTACTGCACTCAGTCCAATCAGTCCGAAACCCCCCCCCTCGTCTTCGGTACTGCACTCAGTCCAATCAGTCCGTCGTGTACGTCACGCCACGCACAGGCACATGCAAAACAAAACAAAACTAAACAAAAAATTAAAATTTTTCTCCAGAAAAAAATGAAATAAATAAATAGTGCTCTGAATTTGAATACAGAATACTGAAAACCTCACTTTTGTTTGGCCCAATTTTTGGAAATTCAACAAAAATGTTACAAAATTAAAAATAAAGAATATTTTTTTAATTCGAATATTTATTTTTTTTATTTTTCCGTCCTCATTTTTGGCGTAAAACTACAAAGCTAAACCGGAGCTGGAGCTGATCCCTGATCCCAATGTTTCACCCCTTCAACAAAGCTGTCAATCAAGGCACTTTCACTTTGTTAAAAAGGCTTCACTTAGGATTAGGATTAGGTTTAGGATTAGGAACCTACAATGACTTCATTAGGATTAGGATTGGGCTTAGGATTAGGAACCTACAACGACTTCATTGAAACCGAACTAAAACAACAAAACAGACTGTAAACTTGGCTTTGGTTTAGTAATGTAGGCAAAGCCATTTTTGGATTTTGTGTTGGCACAATTTTTGGAAAGTTCAACAAATAAATTTCTTTGACAACCCAGTCTCACTCTTAGGGTTGTTAAACAAAAATGAAAATTTTTTTTTAAAAAAAAAGTGATTAAAAAAAAACAAAAATGCCGATTTTTAAAAAAAAAAAAATTCGAAAAATTTTCCTCTAATATGCTCTGAAATAGGGTTGTTAAACAAAAATGAAAATTTTTTTTTTTAAAAAAAAAAGTGATTAAAAAAAAAACAAAAATGCCGATTTTTTTTTTTAAAAAAAAAAATTCGAAAAATTTTCCTCTAATATGCTCTGAAAACCTCAATTTTGGCACAATTTTTCGAAAGTTCAACAAAAATTTTCTTTGATTATACCTCGTAAAACCTTTAGCAGTCGATTTTGGACCGTTTTACCGACTGATTTTACGCTTCGACAACATCTGCGATGAAGTTTTTGAGCGTCCCAAAGCTTGGCCTACCATTTCCGATGCAGATAAGGTGACGATTCGCCTCGCAAAGCGTCCGGTTGTGCTCGCTGCTCCGTTTGCAAGCGCTACGTTGTCTGGTTGCTGCTTCGTGTCGTGTCGTCGCGACACCATCAGAAGAATTGATCGAATTTCAAGGCGGTATGTTTGTCTTCACTTTAGCATTAGTTTAGCTGGGGACAATTAGTGACGTTTTAGAGGTCAAAACACAAGAAGAGGCATGGTGACGGTTTGGAAAAGGGGTAATTGAGGTCACCAAAACAAAATCTGCAAAGTTCCGTCATATGGGAGTCATTCGGGAGGCGCTTGCATATCATATGTGGTTCTTCGGACTCCCTGATTGATTTAGCACAACTTTGATTTTTGAAATTTTTTTTTTTAAAAAAAAATTTTTTTTTTTAAAAAAAAAACAAAAATGACGATTTTTGTTTTTTTTAACAACCCTACTCTGAAAACCTCAATTTTGGCACAATTTTTCGAAAGTTCAACAAAAATTTTCTTTGATTATACCTCGTAAAACCTTTAGCAGTCGATTTTGGGCCGTTTTACCGACTGATTTTAGGCTTCGACAACATCTGCGATGAAGTTTTTGAGCGTCCCAAAGCTTAGCCTGCCATTTCCGATGCAGATAAGGTGACGATTCGCCTCGCAGAGCGTCCGATTGTGCTCGCTGCTCCGTTTGCAAGCGCTACGTTGTCTGGTTGCTGCTTCGTGTCGTGTCGTCGCGACACCATCAGAAGAATTGATCGAATTTCAAGGCGGTATGTTTGTCTTCACTTTAGCATTAGCTTAGCTGGGGACAATTAGTGACGTTTTGGAGGTCAAAACACAAGAAGAGGCATGGTGACGGTTTGGAAAAGGGGTAATTGAGGTCACCAAAACAAAATCTGCAAAGTTCCGCCATACGGGAGTCATTCGGGAGGCGCTTGCATATCATATGTGGTTCTTCGGACTCCCTGATTGATTTAGCACAACTTTGATTTTTGAAATTTTTAAAAAAAAAAAATTTTTTTTTTTAAAAAAAAACAAAAATGACGATTTTTGTTTTTTTTTAACAACCCTACTCACTCTCGACTGTCACTTTCTCAATTCAATTCTCAATCTCAATTTCAGTCCAAAATCAAAGAGAACGAAAATCCAAAACATCACAAAAAAACTCGGGTTCTGCAAAAATGGGCTCACGGCGATACTTCTCTGATGAAAACAAAGTTTACGTCGGCGGTTTGCCCGAAGATGCAACCGTGGAAGAGGTAAACTCAATTTTGCAGCCTGTTTGTTTTTTCAGCGATTTTAATGTTGATTTCTGTTTGCTCTGCCCGTCGCCCGACGCATAGTTGTTCCAGAGCCGAGGGGTTGGGGGGGGCGATATAGATAGCTGGAGCAAATTTTCCAGATAGATAGAGCTGGAAAATTTTGGGGGGGGGGGCCGCGGGGGGGCCATGTGACTTTGGGGGGGGCCGGTCAAAATTTTGAAATTTGATAGATAGATAGCTAAAACGCTAAAAAGCTATAAAAACAGCAAAATAATACTAAAAATACACTAAAAATCAAGTATAAACGCGTATTTTACCTAAAATTAGCGAAATTTTCAAGAATCACGAGCAAAAATGGTCAATTTTGGTCAAAAATTCACTCATTTTATGTCTTCGGAGACAAAAATTTTTAGATAGATAGCTGGCTGAAAATTTTTTTTAGATAGATAATAGCTGAGCCGAAAAAACCTGTCTGATAGAGATAGATTCGAAATTTTTTTGGGGGGGGGGCGGCCCCCCCAGGCCCCCCCCCTAAAACAACTATGGCCCGACGCTTGTTGGAAATTGTTGGAAACACGAAAGAAAAGCTCTTTGCTTTGCAAGATTTGATTCCAAATTGAAGGTTTCTTTGATTTGATTGGTGTTCTCAATGATTTGCATGTTTTCTTGACGATTACTTTGTCTCAATCTAGCGCCCCATTCCACATTTACATTTCGATCACCTTTGTCGCAGCTGGAAGACGTCTTCTGCAAGTACGGCCGTCTGCGCAACGTGTGGGTGGCGAGGCGACCGCCCGGTTTTGCGTTCATTCATTTCGAGGACATTCGTGACGCCGAAGACGCCATTCGTGCGCTTGATGGCGCGTAAGTTGAATGAAATGGGAATGTTGGTAAAACCCGACTCAACCACTTCTCTCAAAAAGTTTCCACTTGTAAACTCCTCACTTTTATAAAACTGGCCACAGCACAGACAAGCAAGCGAGCTCAAATGAACTCAGATGAATTCAAATTAATGTATAAAACGTGAAATGTGCACGTTGGATGTAACAAAAATGTGAATGTAGAATGATAGGAATCCACAAAAAAATTCTACAGATGATTTGCATGTCGGTTAGCAATCCAGATTGAACAAAAAATTGCAGAAAAATCTGCGGCAATCGAGCGCGAGTGGAATTGTCGACGTCGCGCAGTGGTCGAGTGCCGATCGGAGGCCGTGGAGGGGGATACGGCTACGGTGGCGGTTACGGTAGCGGGGGTTACTACGGTGGACGGGGGAGGTCAGTGGTTTTACCGTATGCATCATTGGGTTTCTTGATTTGAAATTTGATCAGCACAAAACTCAGCTGATTGGTTGGGTTCAACGCGCTGATTGGTTGTTCAGTTACAATGGAGCCAATCATTGTGCAATGTTTACAGACGTTTAAATGATCAAATGACATTTTCGTGTGTTGGCAGTGTGAAACAACTTTACCATCATTTTCAGTCAGTGCAGCCATCAGCCACTTAGCCAAATCGGGGTACCACTCCAGCTATGTTGCACCATCAAGTCAATACTGAGTGAAAAAGCAACCCAGCCATCCCGCTCCAGCTTTCCATCCATCAATTTTTCCATCATCCAACAAATCAACAAAACAGCGAGCGTGCTTTTGCATCCAAGCATCCATCCAGCCCAGCAGCCAAATCGCTTGCAACAACAATCACCAGATCTCGCTCAACATTCAACATTATTCTCAACCATCAGATTCAACATTCAACCAACCAACAGCGTTCTTAGGAAGACATGCACTTCTATCAAGCGTGTTGCTTGAATAGCAAGTTTGATGCGCTTGATTATAAACCGTGATATAACTCAGCAATCAATTCGGATATTTCCATCGCGTACCTTGAGAATCGGCAGAAGACAAGGTCGCAAAAAATCATTTTTGTGAGAATTTCGAAACCGGAATGCATTTTCAATCAGTAAATTTTGATGACATGGTAGCTGGAAAAATGTTTTTTTGTTGAAATACGCGATTTTCTTGTTGGCACACACAATCAAAATTAAAATTTTTGAAGCAGTGTTTTTTCAGAAATTAGAAAAAAGACCCAGGAAATGTTGAAAATGGGTGAACATCGCAGAGAGAAACGTTGCCGTTTGTTCAGGTCGCGCTCTCCACCGCCGCGGTATCGCCCAGAGAGGCGTTCACCTTCGCCGAGGGATCGCGCTCGTCGTCGCTCCAGGACGCCGCCGCCGCCCCCCAAGCGCAGCAAGTCGCGTTCACAGTCGCCCGTTGTTGCGCATCGCAGTCGCTCACCGCGTGATTGAGTTTGGTGATTGATTGGTGATTGATCGAGCAGTTGAAGAGAGCTGTCTCTCAACATTGTACGATATCAGCTGCTGGTTGGCTGCTTTTGAATGTGGCCCACTGACTGGTTTGCGCAACGCAGCGCAGCTCAGTGCAGCTGATTCAGTGAGTCAACTTTGTTTTTTTTAATGTAATTAGTTGAGCACATTGTTTTTAATTTGTTGGTCGCTTGCTGATTGGCTGTTGTTGCTGATCGCTCCAGTCAGTCAGAGCATGACGATCAGTTTGTTTTATTATTTTATATCGGTGTTCAACTGCGAAGCTATGTTTTCTCAATGAACCTTCTTTTCGCCGTTGTTCTTCTGCTTGGTACCTTCAATATCGCGATTTCTTTTTTGATCGTTATCCGTTAATATCCTTCAACATCTTTCTCTCGTTCCTTCAATATTGTTTACAAATGGTGTTGCGGTTGCTTTTTCTGATTGATGTGCCGAGTTTTGAACTGAGCGTGGCGATTAGGTAGTTGCCTGAGAATAACTGAAAACTTTTTTGTGAGGTTTTGTTTCAGCATCGTATGGTATTGTTGCATAGTTCGTCACAGAAGTTTTCTGTATCATCAATCTGCATGCGTATTTGTTTTGATGGCATTGATCGTTCACATGTTTTTCTTTGTGTGTTCACTCACGGTTGGTTTCCACAGTTTGTATCGCACAATGAACAATGCAAAATAAAAATTGTGTTCGTTTTCGAACGTCGGATTTTTTTCACGCTCTGATATTTCGCTTTTGACGACATCAACCATGCGATGCTTTTGGTGTTTATAAAATGATGAAAAGGCTTTTTAAAGTTGGTTAAAACAAAGTTTTTTGTTTCTTTTGTCAGCTGGTCAAGAGTCACATGTTTTCGACGTTTTTCGTTTTTTATCAAATAGTTGCTACCAAATATGGATGAAGAAGACGATGAAGTGGTTGCTGAGGTTGGTGTTGGGAAAATTTGTATTGTTCAAAATGATTGATATTGAAGGATGCTTTTTCTCGACAACAAGCAAAATTTTGGCCAACAAAAATCGACCTCTACTTCAATCAATGTAACTGATACAACTGATATCCACAATCGTCATCCAAAATGTGCCTCAAATTTACAATGACTTTCAGTTTGACGTCAGAATCCGCCGCTCGCCTTCCGTCTACCAAATCCAGGTGAGAACGGGAATCTTCATTTTTCTCAAAGTCTGAATGTGAACTCGTGGCCGGAAGGAACGACCTCAGTAATTTCAGTCCCGCTGACGAAGCACACACAACACAAAACTGTTAACAATCTGTTAAAATAGCCAGTGTGTTTGTAACTGTGGCGGCGCCAGAGATGTCAAGAAAAAAAAATTTTCTATTTTTTTTCTTTGAAAAAAATTTTTTTTAAATTTTTTTTTAAATGAAAGTTGTTCAGAATTTTTCAGGGAGTCCGAATATCACCATCTGAGGAGCCACCGACTTACCATATGACCCCCACTCATATGGGAGGAGGGTGAAAATTTCAGACTTGGTTTCGGCGACCCCATTTTCCCACCGACGACATCACGTCTCGTGTTTTGCCTCTCAATTCACCTCAAATAACACGGAAACAAGTTCAACAACAAACCGGTGTGATCATGCTGACGACACGAGGCGAAACAGCAACGAGCAACCAACGAAGTTACGCTTGCAGTGGCAGACAGTGCAATTTCGACCTTTCGAGATCCTGAAAAACGATGCGTAAATGTGAGTTCTCTGCTTCTATCTCACCTTAGCGACATCGGAATTTGTTGAACTAGCCTTTGCGACGCTCAAGTACTTCAATGCGCGAGTCGATCATCACTCACCAAGGCTGAAAACAGTCGATAAATCAATCCAGAATACCACCTGCAGCGTTGAAGACTAAGTGACAAGGTAAAGTCAAAGAAAATTTTTGTTGAACTTTCGAAAAATTATGCCAAAAACGGCATTTTCAGGGCACATTAAAGAAAAAATTTCAAAAATTTTTAATAAAAAAATAAAAAATGCTCATTTTTTTTACTTTAAAAAAAAATTAAAAAAAATTTTTTTTTGACCCTTACATCTCTAGGCGGCGCTGTCCATACGCATGTGTTGAACTACAGTCGAACTCTAGGTTATATGTAATCAGCTGATTGGCTGGTGATCACGTGATGCATGCGCTCTGTGCAGGACAGACACCGCCTCCTGCTCAGCAATTCCTGCACAGAAAGCATGCGTCACCCAATCAGCTGATTGCCTATAATCTACAGTTCGAGTGTATATTTTCAAGCAATACGTTCGCTTATAGTTTTGCATTGCGTTCAGTATCCCCTGGAGCCACAAGCAACGCCGTCACAACTCGAAGTCACTGATGCTCGATTCAAGCAACTTGTTGAAAAGGTGGGGTAGACAGTGGATGACACTTTTTTTTGAATATTTGAAGCACGCCCCCCACCGATTCCGGAAACCCGAAGGTACCAAACTCCGGTGGGATTGGGGAACGGACGGCTCACCATCCCGTGGAACCAATACCCTCGCCACGTGAGGGGGACAGCCTCTAAGCCCCGCTCTGTCCTGGGGGCACCAGTGATCTTAGCCCGATTTCGGTTTCGGTGGCCTGCGGTCGCTATATCCCCGCAGGGCAGCGAATCCGAAAGCTTTAGTTGAAAACGAGTGTAGTTATTAGAGTAGAGAGCTACACTGGCGGCAGTTTGTCATCCTCCGTGGGGGATCGAACCCGTCACCTTCTGAGTTGAAGGCGAACGTGCTAACCACCGGGCCACGGAGGCGACACTTGCATGGCAGCACGCTGGGTGGATCGTGTTTCTTGAACATCAATGCACCGAAAGGCGGATATAATCTGCTTGTTCTGAGATCACAGTGTTCTAATGGACTACGTATAGATAGACCCGTTCATACCAGACGTATGGCGTATGCAGGCGTACGTCGACGTACGTCACCCAGAACGAAGACGTGGTCTTCTTGTTAGATTCCCATTTTTATCGATTCATTTCATTTGCAGCTCGAGATCACGGCCGCACAAGACGAGCGATCCGGTTCGTTCGCGTCGTCGCGTGTGCACGATCTCGCACGGCACACCGGCAACGTCGACACGCACCCGGGGTCTGTCTGTCTAGGCGGCAAAACTGCTGATTTCTTCGAACATAAATTTAGACGATGTTTGCAGCCAGGGCTAACCCAGAAAGTGTAGGGGTAGCTAACCCAGTCAAGTGGGGCGCCCATTGAGTTTTTCTGTCATCAAATGCCGAAATAAACCTCGATGGGACTCGAGTCCGAGAACACCCCCGAGTCT
The DNA here is from genome assembly GCA_030248135.1 of Theristus sp. LFF4_11. Lineage (NCBI taxonomy): Eukaryota > Metazoa > Nematoda > Chromadorea > Monhysterida > Xyalidae > Theristus > Theristus sp. LFF4_11. The sequence continues at coordinate 32,932 of JASANC010002766.1, read as the reverse complement.
GAAGACCATTTCATGCTTGACGTGTGCGTATGCGGCACAGCACGTCACGTCAGGTTTTGTATTTTGTGCATACAACCGTTCATACGGGCGGTATGTTTGTTTGGCACTGCACGGCGGGTTACGTTTTGTGTTGTTGCCCAATGCACACCACCGTCCATGGAGACGTGCCTTTGACGTACGTCAGCACCGCATAACGTCAGTATGAACTGGCCTTAACACCGCTGCCATCCAGGCCACAGTAAACTTTGTTGATCAGCGTTTTTCAGCTTCCACCAGCAACAGTTCGTAGGCACTGCGGTTCGTGGCACAGCAGAGCAGTGCACAGCAGCGGTAGCGACGTTCTCGAATGGTTGGGGGGGGGGGGTCGTTTTTTGGTGAATGCGAAATTTGGTGCAAAAATATCTATGTTCAAGTTGAACAATGCCATTTTTGAAGTTCGAATAATACTTTCTTTGAAGCCCTACCTCCTTCCTCCTACCTAACGAACTGGCACGCACGCGTCAAAACGTGCGTGAACGTGCAGCATGTATTACTGTGCTGTATAATACGCGTGCGTACGTGTGAGAAAGAGCCAAAGCGCTGCAATATTTATTAAGAGACAACAGAATTCGCGTGAGGTTCTACACTGGTGCAACAGCGACCAATCACCGTGTGCGCATGTTCTTCCTAGCCAATCACTGTTTAGCAAATTGTCGTTTTTGCTGCAGATTCACTGCTGATAACACCGTTGTCTGGTTATATCGCCGTCCGTCCCGTCTACGGGCACATGGAAAAGTCAGCTGACACAAAGAAGACATCGCTCGATCAAAGCGCTGGTCGGTTAAGTTCTAGTCTGAACACTGCACGCACTCGCACACTCAAATTCACCCAATAAGACTTGTAGTGTGGACATCGGACACAGTCTGTTTTTGATGCATGTGAACTGAGCTGACACCACCATCACTACTAGGATGGACACTCTGTAAAGTTGAGCTGTAAATGGCTGCTTATAAAGTGGGCTCACTGCCTGATCTTACCAGCTCGATGTGGCCAATCATTTTGCCGGACTCAACTGCAGAAATGCACGTGTTGTTACAGTTTTGACAGTGTTGTGCAGTCACAACAAGCAAACGCACATGCGGCCTTACTGTGCGTTCGTTCGTTAGCCAGTGTGTTTGTCACTGTGTGCCATTCATTGCAATGCCGTTGGTGCACACGTGTTCACGAAAGTGTACGGTCTTCGCGTGTGGCACAGTCAATGAGTTCGTTCTTTCATGCAGATCGCAGCGCAGAGAGCGCCACGGAATCCGACACCGAACAACAAGCGCAAGGGCAGGCGATTCGTGTGCGCTTCGCGCGGCAGGTAAAGTGTGTTTGTTCGAACCTGGCAATTTTTTGCAGAATACAGTACAGAGCATGCGAGACTGCATGCGTTTGTCCGAAAGTGCTGAATCAGACATCAAAGTTTTCAATTCGCATCTGCGCTGATGGTTTGTTTCCAAAAGTGAAACCGAAAGCCAACGCTGAGCGTCTGTCAGGAGCCGCAGCAGTTGTCCGCTCGACGTCGCCACGAACGACAGTTGGAGGCCATGCGCAAATTGGACCAAATGGACCCGTGGCTCAGGCTGACCTATCACACGCAAACGGTACGGCGGTGTTCATGGTGTTCAAAATTTGGATTCAATTTAGGTTGCTGGCTGGTGGGTGGGTTTCAGTTCAGAATTCGCAAGTTTGAGTTTGGCCAAAATGAGACGATCGATGGGAAGTTGGGAGCGACTTGCGTGCATGGGAACTTGCATGCGACAACAACCACGTGTTTTCTAGAAATTTCTGGATTTTTTTAGAAATGCGTGTTCTTGTGTCAACTCAATTCTACGTTGTGAGAAACAAACGCAGGTTGCCTGCCCTGAACTGCCAAATGCGTGTTTGTTTTGTTTGCCCAATGCGTGTGAAAGCGAAAGTGCACGGTTTTCAGACGAGCGCAGTGCCATGGATTTTCAACAACATTCATTGTTTCATTGCTTTTCAGTCGCACAGCACCGACGCTTTTCGCGAGCAGCTTCAAACGCCAATAGCGAAGCTTAGTGGCGATTCGAATGAGAAAATTTCGGCCAACAAAATCAGCGCAAGAGAAATCATTCGCGCCGTTTGCCCGGAACCGGCAGAGCAGTCGATGTAAATTGTTTTGTTTATTTTCATTGAACTTTATTGAAATTGTTTTTTGGATTGACTGCATTAATCGTGTTACTGAATTTATAACTTATTTGGTTTGGCAGTGGTGATATCATGGCATGGACGGCAGAACCTCCGTGCTGTCAGTCGATGCCCCTCTCCACGAAACAGGGGACAGTCTCCACGTTCCGCTGATTGACCGAATACCAAAGCACGACATTCCAATAGTTGTGTTGTTCGTACTTTCAGCGCCAACATTCCATCCGGCACGCCACAAGCGACGCTGCATTCGCTCACTGCGCTACCGTTCAACGATCAGCTGGTGCAACTTTTCAAACGGGGTCAGTTACGGTTGACTGTTCAGAAGCATCGTTTTTTAATTGTTGCGCGCTGCTCATTGTCAATGTCAATTGGTCAAGCTGAAATTAGGTCAAGTTTCTACTCGTTTTACTGTAGTAACGCTCACTTTTCCGTGTGGCGCAACTTTTTTGTTTTCAAAATCTAGCTTATTACTGTACGATGTGCCCAGTCAGGGCGCCTCAATCTAAAAAGGAGCCAATAGCAGTCGGCTTGTTTTAGCATCGCAGAGCTTTTTTCTTTCAGTACAAGTCTTCACGTGGGATGAAATAAAAAGTGTCCTGCCTGCCGACACCGACGATGCAGAAACGCTGAAAATACTGGACCAAATTGCAGTGCTGGTCAATGGATGCTGGGTGCTGAAAAGGTGATCGACAATTTTTGGTTTATTCTATTCACATGACATGATTCTACGTCGCTAAAGTCCTTGTGCGAAGTCCAAGCAATTGTGTTGCACAGTCACAATGCGGACGACAACACTGCAAGCATGCACACACACAACACGCGCGTGCGGTGTTATAGGCTGTAAGGGGGGGGGGAGGGGATACTATGCTTGCTGAGATCACGTGTGTGAAAAGGTGAATAATGGTTGCGAAGGATTCTAGATCAGCCCAAATTGAATTCAACTTGAAAATTCACAAAAGAACTTTGCGTTTCAGTGAACGAGTGTTCTTGGCAAACACAGTGAGTCTGCTCACTGGCACGATGGCTGAAGCGCTGCAGAAAGCTCGCGATTATGTGGTGAGGTTAATTTTTCATTCGTTTCTAAAAAGTGCGCATGGATTTGTGTCGATTTTACTAAATGTGGGATTTTGTTTGTTTTTTTCTCATTCAGCTCTACTGTTTCACCCGAACGCAATACTCAACACGAAAAGAGGTCTGCGGTTGCGTTGGTGTTTTTGTGTTTTTGGATAGTGCAACGACATGGAGAAAAATTAGCTTCGCAGCATTTTCAGATTCTAGAGGCTGTGAAAATTCCACTTGACGATCTGATGGTTATTCTGAAAAGCATCGGCCAGTTTGTGCCGGGCGCCGGGTGGCGATTCATAAAAGATGCAGATGAGATGTTCTGCGACAAGTCGGTGATTTACCGTTTTTTAGTAGGCGTAATTGTTGCTTGTTTTCTGTTGTATCCTTTTTTCAACTTTTATGCACAGTCCACGATCACATGCTGCCCCAGGAATTCGTCAGCAAACGTCTGGTTTTTCAGTTTTCCGGAGCTCACCGAGAAATACCACCGTTGGTGGGCAGCGCGCTGGTCGGAACTGCACCAGTGGGTGCGCGACAGCCACGCTGCCTGTGCGAACGCCATCGCCACCAGCAGACGGCGTCGCCCCGCCAGCGGTCGCCCGCGTCGCTCTAGAAGCGGCACCGATTCGCAGTCAGAGTGCGTCGGCGGTTGCTTTGTTTGTTTTTGGGGGGTGATACAAATTGGCTGTTGTTGTTCATCGCCCAACAGATGGGACAGGTAGTGACGCAATTTGGCCGATCGAGCGGGCTCGGTCGGGTGTGCACGCTGTGTAGGAGTTGCGTCGTTGTCCACATACGGATTGGTGAATGTGGTTTTAGGGGGGGGGGGGGGTGTCGAGATTGTTGAGTTGTGACTTTTGTCGGCGAGATTATCGAGATTGTTCTGTGTGGTTGCCCGGCCTCTCCAAATGCTTAATGTAGTCTTTTTAGCTACGTTGTATTGGTGTGGTGATCATTTGGTGACGATGTGCTTTTCAAGCTGGAGTCATGTGCTGAGTTTCACGTTTTCGACACCACAAGTTTGTCCGTTTCTCACAGATATCACTCGCCAACAGCCGCCACATCGCCACACCCCCGTAAACGGCGTATCTCCGGCATGTACCCACCGACAAACCACAACGCCAAATGCAGCCAACCACAAAGTCCCGTTTCAAACGCCAGCCAATCAGCAGCGACGCACCGCCCGATGACGAGTGGTGCACAGGGCAGCAGCTTATTCGCTGCCTCCACTGGGCTTGCAAACGGCTACACAAATCAAGCGCAACAGAGCGGAACGTCCGCTAGTGAAGTGGTGATCACCAGTGTACAACATGAGTCAGTCGACGTCGTTGACGTTGCATCCACTTCAACGTTCACTGAAGCATCAGCCGCCGATCAGCAACCATGCAATTTGCGTGATCTTGTTCGTCGGCAGTTCGATCGAGCCGGCGTGTTGAGCGTTCAGAAACTACGGCAACGATTAAGGCAGCAACAGGAAGAGCTGGCACGACTGAACATTGCTGGCGATGAAGATCTGAGCAGACAACTGGTGGAGCTGTTGCCGAAGCTGCCGGGCAGGTTTATTGGCGTCAAGGTGAGACTGTGAACGTTGATTTGCTTGTCGTTTTGTTGATTAGTTCGTTGTTTGTTAACAGTTTCTTAGCAGAAGGTTTGCAAATTGCACCAATGCATAAAGCATTCTTTTCCCTTCAGCCCTCCAAACAGTCGACCGCTGCAACGCAACCAATTGGCGACCAGTCCATCTTTGCGTACACCGGTCAGCGGAGCCAATCAGCGCTTCGCGCTGCGATCGTTGACTTCCTGCACACCAGAGGGTCGACGTCGCATTTTCGACTGAAAACGCTCAGAGAGTTTTGCGCGAAACAACTGAGCAGCGCAGCGCTGTCATTCACGGAAGCCGAACTGAAAACGGTCTCGCTGGTGAGTGACACGCTGCTGGTGGGTGGGTGCGGTGGTTGTTGGGTCAGTAAGAGCACGCAAAACTGCTAGTTTGAAATCAGCGCGTTCTGCTACAGCACAGTAACGTTGCACAGTGACAGACAAACAAACACACTGGCACAGACACGTTGACACGCACGCTGCTGTAAATCTCGTGTGTGTTTTTCCTGTTTTCCGTGTTTTTTCACTGTGCAACATTTGTGTTACGTGACTGGGACTTTACGAATGTCAATATTATCACCAACTCAGAGTCCGCCACCGAATTTGGTCTCGAAAAGATCGTACTGCATTAATTGCTGAGTGAAATTCTCTGTTTTTTCGTTGTTCAGTTTCATTAAAAACTCGGATTTTGTGACATCAACATGTCAACCGGTTTTGGCTGTATAAATTCGTGCTGTAATCTTTAGCCTCATTTTTTCAGGAATACTGCACGGTTTCGGCTGGGGTGTATTCGTTGCAAACTGATTGAAAAGCCGTTCAGAAAACCCATAAATCCACGAAATTGGTAAACTGTAATGAAATCAAAAGTTTTCTACGTTTAATCAAAATTTGCTGTTCATACTTAGGCCGCGGGGCCCCCCCCCCCGGAAGGGGAAAAAAACCAAACCCACACAGACGCATTTTTCTTTCATTCAAATTCGCCCTCCTTGACCCGAATGCCTGTTTAAGGCCCGTAGGTTGAGTTGTGGGATTGTTTTGCCAAAAGTGTTTTTGCCAGTTTCCAAGCAAAATTCGCATGTTGTTGTTACGCCTTCGTTGTTTCTGTTCCTGTGATTTGTTCCTTTTTTATATGTGCACGTTTCTCAGTTCGAAAATTTGAAAAGATTTCTTGACGTGAAGATGATAAAAGTCACCGGTTGGTTCTCGCTTTTAGTTTTTTTTCGAATTTTAATCTCAAAGAAACCACTAAAGCATTGTGCTCTTCACTGGTACTCTGATTTGTTTAGGGTGAAGCAAAAACGATATGCCGAAAAACAAACTAAAATGCAATAATTTTACATGAACAGCTTTCAAAATCCACAAAATTTTGATTGTTTTATCTGTTTTTTAAAGGCAAATTGTAGGAGGAGCTATAGTTTTTTTCTGCGTATTTCAATTGGTACCGACGTTCGCCTTTACAACAGATGTTGTGAAACTGAAAATGGTGGATAATGGATTTTCAAGCGATCAAGCTTTTCATAAAATCAGTAAATGGACCATTTTCATTTCATACTAATGTAATTTGCGAAAATGATTCGGTCGTGAAATAATTCTGTTTATTTTTTTTTGCAAATCGGTGGTAAACACAGGTCATGCTGCTTATGGACTGGACCTGTTGTTGACTGTTTGTCGAAACAACCGTTTTTAATAAAAGCTAGCAGCATAAAATACAAAAAAACGCATTTTCTCCATGAAACATGCAAAAAAATTATGGTTCGATTATGCAGACGCGAAAAACAAATTTTCATTTCGATTTTATGGCTCAGAGAAACGGTTTGATTGAGCTAAAATATCTCCCAAGCAGCAAAATGACTTTTAGCGGTTTTCAAGTGCGCACTCAACAAATCTCATAAAAGGTTGCCGCTATTTTTCATTAAAATTCATATCGGCACATTTTTTTCACTTTTCATTCATGGGATGCGTTGAATTTCTTCGAAGCATATCCTATATTGCATTATAACTGCGCTAAATGGTCATAATAAAACAAACTAAAATTATTCGTCCTAACATCTTTGATTTACTTTGAAAATTACTTTCAGCGATTTGTTCTGTACTGTATCGAATTTCAGCATAAACTGCCTAAAAATTCTAACGCAAAAGGTCAGAAGCACTCATAAGTTTACGGCAATATCCGCTGAAACCCTCTTTGACTTGATTGACAACTCCTTTCAATCCTTGTAACTTTGTAACCTGATACAGCAATGCGGTCAAATGGTTACAATAAAAATAAAACAAATGCAATTTGAATGAGTGAATCGGTGAATTTATGAGACATAAAAAGTGCATGAGTCATTTTATCGTTTTCATAAGCACAGGAAACAAATCTCCGGTGATTATGCAATGTTAATGAAACAAACAAAAGGATGCAGCTAAAAGATTGTCACACAAAAAGTTTGAATCTGCGCGCTGATTGGTTGCATCGAACGAGCTGGTAGGACCAATCAATGAATCCAATTCAAAATCAGCGAGTAACACGTAAAGCTCGAAGGAGCATAGTCGCCTGTTTGGATGCGGTGATTTCACCTGCGTAATAGCCTGTAAGATTTTCCTGCTGGCACACATGTATACTTTGTTGGTTTTGCACAATTCATCTGTAAGAGCAGAAAGGCGTCAGCTGTGATTGACATTTAACAAGTGTACCGTAACCCCTGAAGATTATATACATTTGTATTATTAGTACACAGTAATGTCAATAATTATGGACATGAACAAAAAAATGATTCATGAAAATTATATTCTTCAAACAAACATAAATTATGCAATTTCCATGAGCCAAAAAGTTCAAAACTGTGGCATTGTTGCTGTCAGTCACGGCAAAATCAACCATTTTTTAGTTCGTTTTTACACGCAAAATGTATTCAAATTGAAATTCAATTCTTGTTATTTTCAGCAAAATGAGCGGCAAAAGCGGTCGATTAGTGAGCAGTTTCAGCATCGAGTCATTGCTTGGCCTGAACAATACATCAAATCAAACGTCAGCAGCAGCCATTCAGCTGGTGTCCACTGACATTCCAACTAGCACCAGTACGGGAGCACCAATTGCGAACGAGCCAATCAGCACATACTTTCAGTTTGACAACCTGTTCGGTCCACAACGTCACCCCACATCAATCCCATTCACCACAGCGTCATCCAACTTTAATTCGACCATGTTCGATTGGCGAGTGTATTCCCGAAGCGAACATTTGAATTTTCCCGCCTTGTACGCGCCAATGCCGAATCATCGACCGGTTGCGATGCCGACTGGTCATCATCATCATCATCATCATCATGCGAAAAAGACAAATTTTGGCGCGAAAATTCGAAAATCAACGTTGAGACGCGCGGTGTTCACGGACGCGCAGCGGCACGCCCTCGAGGAGCGATTTCGAATCCAGAAATACATCGGCAAACCGGACCGCAAGAAGCTCGCAGATCGACTGGCACTGAAGGACTCACAGGTCTGCATGCAATATGTTTGGTTTGTTAAACCTCACTTTCTCCCCTGAATACAGAGCAAGCGAAACTTTGAATTACAACGAAAAAAACGAATGTATCCGGTTTCGGTTTTGGTTAAAATCAAACACCAAATTTGTGACTGAATAAATCCCAGCAAAAAAACAACGTTGTTTGTAATGATTTATTCGTCAAGAATTTGTACCGCATGATGGATATAATGATCAGTTGAAAGCGAGAAAAAGGTGTTAGTAGGATTTGTGGTATGCATGTTTGTCGTTCATGCTGCGGTCATAATTGTCATTGTGTGCTCAAGTAGCATATCTCCTGATCTTCGGTTGTTTCTGGACTGGATTGGCACTTGCACTCTCATCACTCATCTCCACCGTCACCGTCGGAAAAGTATTTTCTGCTACCTGTGTTATGATTTGGCATTGTGTGCAGTTTTTTAGGGATTTTTGTGAGCGTTCACATGCCATATATTATAGTTTTTGTCTCAACACGATTTCACTGCATAAAATAAGTCGTGCGACTGCGGTGCTGCTGCCTGCCGCTAATCTACACTGATACACATTTTCTGTTTTTCTGATAAATTTCTCATTCGGGAATAGAAATCTGCTGCCAGTATGTGTATATTTTTGGTGCAACAAATAAGCAGTGAGCATTGAGTTCATACAACAAAGTTCTGCCGATTGCGGTCACCCTGAACTGTGTGTGGGCGTGTCTTGCCCGCGTTACACCACATGGCACCGTGTTTCTAACTCCAATACTGTATGCAAATCGTCACTCCCTGGGTTCATGCCCGTGTGCACCTGAATCCGTTGTTGCACTTCCGTCGTGTGCCGTGTTTTAGTGTCCTTTGTCGTGGCTGCGTTGTCGTGGCGTTTGTCTCTGGCGGTGCGTGCGGAGCGTTCCGCCTCGTCCGACTGCGTCCGGTCGCTTTCGTCCGCCTGCGTTCTATCGGTCGGCCGACGAGGCGTCGGCGCCGCTAGCAGGCTTTCCGTCCTTTTTTCGATCATGCCATTGTAGCCGAGTGGGCCGACTCCCAGTTGAATAATGCTCGACGGCGGCAGCATGCAGGCCGCTCCTAGACGCGCCGTCGGCATCCGCTGCTCACCTGTGTGTGTGTGTGTGTGTGTGTGTCCGTCAATGCAACTGGGCATGTTAAGAGCTAAGACTTTCGCTCGCGGGTCGGTTTTGTGGGCTTTGCGGGGGGGGGCTGCGGATCGGGCCGGTTTTTATTGTGGGTCAGGTCCGCGGGGTGGGGCTGGTCTATTTTTCTATGTGGCTCTGGCCCGGGGGTCCGAGCTTGGGCTGTTTGCAGGCCGACTCGCAAAATTTGCGGGGCGGCCCAATTTTTATCCTGCGGGTCGAGCCTGTGGGGCGAGCCAGGCTTTTTTTGTTTTTTGTAGGGGGGGGCAGGGCTGCTCATTACTTATGCAGAATGGGCCATGGGGCGATCCAGGCCAAAATTCAAAAATGATGAAGGGCTAGTCCCTATGACAGGGCTACATTTTTGCCCCATTCTGTGCCACAGCCAGAAAAACAACACGCGGCGATTCCTGCACTGATTCACGCTACTTTCTGACTGCAATCTTGTAACTCTGTCACTGTTCGTGTGGTGCGAGTAGCCCTGCTCGTTGCAAGAATCAACGCTGACGCGGTGCCCTTGCATATTTTCGTCCAACAAAACCAATGCATACCTCCTGCTTTCTGTCCTGCCATTTGTCTATTCTGCGCCATGTTTTCCGCCAATGATTCTGAGTGTTTAATTTAAATTTAATTAAATTTTTATATTAATACAAGTTTTTCAAACCATGCATAACAGTAAAAAAAGATGGAATCCGGAGTGGAAAGCCGCATATCACAAACCTGATTCCGGCGATTCGGATTGTCTAGTCTTTTTCGACTTAACTGAAAAACAAGAAGGACGCCATCAAAGCATTCGTGATTGTGCAGAAACAAAAAAAAACTTTTTTAAACGAAACGTACTTAGTTTGAAACAGCAACCGCTAACAACGGTGACAAAAAGTGTGACACAGAGGGGTAACAGCAATGATGCAACCAGCAGGAACATGATGTAGTTGGTGATGGCGAAAAGGGGAATGACAAATCAATGAGTTTCTTGTGAAAAATACAAAAAAGAAGGCCATGCGAAACGATCGTCGTTTCTTAAGTACAGAGAACTGGCTGTTCTTTCCTTCTTTTTTGCCTAACCAGTTTTTTTCAAGTGCAATTATTCGAGAATGATATCCCTCACTCATTACCGTCATACATCTGGGACTTACATCATCATACATCATTGTGCAAACTGCAAACTTGTGAACCTTTGTACGTACTTGTACTAAGTTCAAGCTACCCTTGTGATTAGACCCAGGCTTAAAAAGATTTTTGTTTAGCCTTATGCTGAAAGAACAAACTGTGATTTTCATGTTGTTTGTTTGTGATTGTCTTCAACTCAGGTTCTGAGGTTCTTCGCTTTCGGTTCCTTCCAAAATGTAGGTTCAGGACGCTTTTGTTTGAAAATTTAGGCTAAGTTTCCGACATAACCAGACAAAGAAAGACTTCATTCACCATCACACACAGCATCATATTCCGTGTTAAAACTTTTTGTCCCATTCTTATAAATAAATCACAATGGTACCCAAATAAAACTACAAAAGTTTTGTGGAGTAAAAGATCAACACGTTTCATCGGTGACAGTAAGACTGTACTCTTGAATCTGTAAACTTCCAACTTCGTCACAGAGTTGTTGTGTCAGCATTTTTCAGGCAGTGACAGCTTTTTTCCATACTTTTCGTTGACTTCTGCCGGCGTACAACAGAATTGCTGTGCATGCTCTTTCGTGCAGCTTTTCGATGTGACATCATTCTCGTGGCAGCATGCGTCAGCAAGACTCTGAGGCGGTCGATAATCGCTGCAAAACAAAGAAACACCGACTTACTGGGCGGTAGACTCGTTGTTTGTTGTTAACCTGGCTAAAACCATCGCCGAAAATCACCGTTCGTACGTTGATTGATTGATTTATTGATTGATTGATTGCCTGAGTGATTGATTGATTGCCTGATTACCAATTGATGGTTAGTTGGTTGGAGACATGAATAAATTGATGGATGGTTTGATTGATTGACAGATTGATTGATTGATTGATTGACAGATTGATTGATTGGTTGATTGATAGATTGATTGCCTGGTTAATTCATGGTTAGTTGGTTGGAGACATGCATGAATTGATGGATGGTTTGATTGATTGACAGATTAATTGATTGATTGATTGATTGATTGATTGATTGATTGATTGATTGATTGAATTATTGAGCGACAAACAGGAAACAGGAGTAGCCGTGCTGATCAGTACACCATCGCGTCAGATCACCCAGGAACGAAACACTGCAGCCTCGAAACTCATCCGCAGCAGCTGCTCGTGGCTGGTCGTGCTGAATAAAATTCTCGATCCCTCTTTTTATTATAGATATAAACGCTCCAAAGCAAACCAGCACTCCAAAAAGAGTAAAGTTTTTCGATCGAATGCGGCATCGTTATCAATTTCAAATTTCTTGCAAAATTTTGTTCGCGCAACCAGGCAACCAATCAACTCGTTGTGCACGTCAACTATGCTGCTCCGACAAAATCCCATGCAGTTTTCTCTTGAATGAATACCCATGCGCTCTTTTGCACAGTCAAACAAGTTTGCGACAATGGAAATCTAAACCTTGCGATGCTCCATTGACACCGCGGCCAGCAACGCCATGACTAGTGCCACCAAAAAGGGCGCTGCGTGATGCCACATGATGATTGGACGGTGAAAACTGGAAACATGGGCAACACAAGAACTCTGAGAGAAGAAACTAAACTGGCACAAACACTCACAGAATGGACTGTAGCTGCTGCATTTGCCATTTACCCTTTTTGCTGTGAGTTTCCCCCATGGTCTTTCTGCGGTTTTGGCACGGTCATGCACATACACTGTTCAGTATACTGCTGTCTGCGAGAAAGACAACGTTGTACCCGTTCGGGTTCAAACCAAGTTGTTCCTTACCCTTTTCCCGCTACAGCCTGCTATCCCCCGTCAAGTGCTCAATGCAAGGTGTGCTCGTACTCCATAGAGTTCCAATCCGATATTCACATTCAACAATTCCATTACATTTTCGCCGTTCTGTTCAGGTAAAAATCTGGTTCCAAAATCGCCGAATGAAATGGCGCAACTGCCGGACGGCGGAACGATCGACCCAAGAACATCGGGCACTTAACCGGGCCACGCACTCGTCGTTCTGGTATTCCAACGGGACGACAGCGACTGGAATGCAAACGTGAACAATTTGCAGTGCCCCCGGAACAGTGAACACTGATTTGAGCCAAACCATTGGTTTTACTGTTCGACTCGACACTCAGTTCGTATTTTTTTTGTGATTCAAAAAACAATTGCATGTGGATGTGGATGCATAAAATTTTAGATGCCAGCTTGATTAGTCCCTAATCCCTGGCCTGAAAACCAAGCCAAACAATACCGGCGGACGTGTAATTGTTTACGACCCAAATCTGCAAGCCGCAAAACTTCGTTGTTTGCTTGACTAAAATAATGCCTGTTTTTTTCATGGCTTCGCAAAGCTTACAGCCGCTAACCGGTAAGCGAAGACTGCAGTGAGTTGGGGTCGCCAGACCGCACAGTCCCCAAACGTGATCCGTGCGCTCATGGTGGAAATGGTGACACCCGAACGATAAGTGGCAAGACCACACCCAACAAGTGAAACAACATTTGTTTTACTTCACGGTGAAACGTGGAACCAATTTCAAGTAAATGTTCAGTAGCCATTCCATTATGTTAGTCAAAAAAGAGCACAACACGCAGTTTTTTGTTTTTTGTGCCCGTTACAAATAAAAACGGACAGATGGAGACAAACGCGCTGCATTGTCGCCGATCAATCAAACGGCTGGAAATAACGCATTGGAAAACAAGATAATCGGAGGCGGCGACGCCATAAATGCCTGACGGCACGTGCACCACAAACAAAACACTTCACCGAATGAGATAAAACAACAAAAAAAACAGATAGGAAGCTTAGTTTTCCCGCTCTTTTCTCACACGTTTCTTCAGTGTGCTGGAAAATTGAATAATAACCAGAAACTTTTCGCAGCAAAATGACAGGAAATTTCGCAAGAGAAATAGCCTGCGCTATCTTCTTGTGACCACGGGTTTTTATAATCGCCTGCGACCTGCATAGTTGCTTGCATGGTGTTGCCGATGCATAAACAGCTTTTGAGCTTTTCTTCATTCCGACTTTTTTCATAGGGTTTATTATTCACCCTGATTCAGTTCAGTTATCCATTCCCTTACGTGCTTAAGAATTTGTTGAGCTACCGCCGGGAGTCACTGAAACTGCTTGCTACTATTTACTATTGTGGATTTATTCAAACGTGTCCGGACTAAAATGATGTCATTTGCTTTAAAAAGGCCCGTTTTTCAAAGTACAGGCACTAAAATGTCAGTTTGGTGTGACTGATTCGAAATTCACCATTTGCTTACGGAAAGAAATCGGCTAAACGGTAAATCTGGTTTGCTGTCAACGGCAAGCGCATGTTTGGCCGCACATGACGTCATTTCAGTGGGACACGTTTAAAAAAATAGGTTATACTAAGTCGACTCAGTCTATCTATCTACATTGTATTATACGAAAATCGTAAGATGTGTAAAAAATTATAACTGCTATCAACAGATATGTAAATGCCACAATTAGCCAAAAATAAATGTCCCGTTGCGTGTCCGTATCCGTGTCCGCGCCGAGTCCAGTCCGGCGCGGTGCCCCATAACGGCTATTAGGACGGAAAACCTCAACACGGAACTAAACACGAAACATTTTGCGTCAGAACAGCGAGCTTTTGAACCTTTGATTTCAGGAAGGGTTGTTTCATAATTACAAGTTTTTCAAACTCAACTGCTTGCTCTCATTAAAAGCATTCTTCACGAGTTTCGGTTGATTTCGGGAAGCTTTGGTGCAATCAACAATCCAATGATTATTGCCATTTCATACATTTTAAAGGTCATATACATGTATTCGACATTGCCATCGCAGAAACCAATAATTTCGACGTTGTGTTTGTTCCGTGGTTTGCGGAAATGCACTTTTGTTCGCGGTGCTCATAAAAATACCCGCTTCATTTTCAACTCTATCATCCTGAAATTACTGCACAATAGAATTTTTTAAGTGCATGTTTTGAGCTTTTATTGTTTTTGTTGTAAAAACAGCAATAGTTGGTGGCATCCAATTGTTTTCAATGGTCGGCATCCAATTTGACAGCTCGAATTCACCTGCTGCAGCTGATTGATGCGCTGCTCAGATAAGCGGCATTCATGAAGCAGCATTTAGTGACGCGAAGCTGTGTTCAAACATAGCTGTGCGGTCACTAAATATGTCTTCATGAATGCCACTTTAATTGTGCGCAGCGTGCCGAATTGTTTTTTAATGTTTGAATGTACTGCCGTGCAAAATCGTAAAACAGCTTGGAAATAGCTCAGGAATAGTTTAGCTTTCGCCTCGTTGCGTGGACCGGGCCAAGGCCGAGGCAACTGATGGCGATTAGCCGTAAATGCCTCCGCAGTTACAGTGTCCGTGTGCGCAAAACATCGCTCAGTGAATATTTCACTGTTTGAGAACGACACCAACAAGAAAGTCGCCAAGAAGGCACACCAAAATAGGCATAAAAACGGATTTTTTCGTGGTTTAAAAATAAATTTCAAAGCTGAATTTGTCGTTTTTTACAATCTTCCGCTGTTTTAATAGTGGACAAATAAGCATCAGAAGCTGACAAACAGCGTGTTTGTGCAGTTTGCACAGAGCCGATCAGATACAGAATTGCGAAATGTTCAGTGAAATGCTTCCGCATAAAATATACCGTAAAGTTTTCCGTTGTTTTCTTCGTGTGGTGAGAGAAGTGTAGATATTCAGTTGCATTCGTGCGGAAAACAACGTGAAAAAAAGCACGAAACAAAATTGAATTGGCTTGCTTAGCTGAGTGGCATTGCGCACTAGAGAGTGCACATCGATTGTCAAAACTTCAGGCTAATGCAGGAAGTTTCGTTTATTCTGGCTCATTGGGTCTCGACACGATCTTGTTTTTTGCAACATCAAGGGAATAGTCTTCAAAGTCTTCAATGATGATATTTCATTTTGTTTCGTGTTTTTGGTAAAAAACTATTGGCCGAGATACATTTTGAACTGCATGTATGTGTACGTACTCAGGCAATTATATTTTTTCTAGTTCTGCGACTCAATGCGCTCGCTCGTTTTACATCGGTTTTAGGTTGACGCGGCAAGTCAAAATTGCTGAAGTGACCCCGACGGTCTATGGGTGACTCCAGGCTATTTTGAATTACCACATCAAGCATTTTCATACCACGGCTGCAGACGCATTGAACATCATGAAGGTTTCATTTAGGCAAAAAACCAATTTTTTAGGCAAAAAACCAATTTTTATGCGCTGCAATTGAGTTTTTCTGCTTGCGCGCTAGCTACAGACAAAAGTAGATGGACCATGCAAAAAGAAATTTATCACGCGGCGACAAAATTGAGAAGCCTTGCAAAAAAATTGGTGCAGGCAGATTCATTTCCACTGTGTCCAAGATTTTTTCCGAAATCGGTGGTTTTCAGTGTTGATGTTTTTTTGCCTCAGTCTGGCTGCACGCAGGGGCTTCCAAACTTTTGGCCTCCACTGTATATCCCAAAGCACACACGCTGATTTGCTAGTTACCAATGTTTGCTACCAATTAGCTCTTCGCGTTCAAATGCATTCGATCAGTCAAGCCAATCAATCAGTTTCATTGATTGCATTTTTTGAAAACAACCCCGCCCCGACACTCAGGCAAGAAGGGTAAGTCATTATGGGCGCGGAGCGGAGCAGCGCAGCCTGGCTCACATAGTGCGGGAGATTGCGGGACAGGACTATCCCGTATCGCGTCGTCCTGCAGACTCCTTGTCCCGCACTGTACAGTCCCGAATTTTTTTTGACTGTGCGGCGCAGTCAAAGATTCCAAAGCCGAAGAAGAACCTGTTCCGCGCTCATCCCCAGTCGGTACATGCAGCTCAGCCTAAGTAATTTTCAAAACAGTTGTCTTTGGTTTTTGCGGTGTGATTTTTAAAGAAGTGCATGCAATAAGCGAGCCAACTTTTCATTTTCCACGTTTCATTCATGCGCGTGTGTGTATAGTTAGTAGGGCTAGGGCACATATAAAATTTTCATAGCTGCGCATGTAATGTGTTTTAGTGAAGGCTTAGATCATTAAAATATCATGAAACGCACCGCACGCTGTTGTGTTGTGCGACAGTATAGGTTGCCATGTGAGCGTGCAGCTGAAAAGAAACTTGTCTATTTATTCAAGCCCAGCAGATTTTCAGTGATAAATCTTTTATGTGACTTGCACACCACAATGGAACATGGGCTTAGAAGTAAGAGACTACAGGGTGTTTCAAAAAACGGTAATAGGCAATAAAACTGATCACTCTCAGAGCGCTAACTGAAGCGCAAACCAAGAAAATGACAGCTAACTGAGGCAAACCGCGGTTGCTCTGGCACTGGCAGATAATTTCTACCATTGGCTTGGCTTGGCTTTTTAACCATTTTTTAAAATTTTGGCTACGTCTTGGCATGGCATGCATTTTGATGCAAATTTTGGCATAGTATGAACTTTAGCGCTTTGGATTTAGAGTGTTCCTTGGAATGTTCGTTGGCTTTTTAGGGTACCCAAAAACACGCGTATCTAACAATTGAACCAAATTTATAAGAGCGAGCCGTTTCATTCTCCATTTTTATGAAACACCCTGTACATATAACCTGTAAGGCATTTCTTGTCTCATGTACATTCGCAGTTCGCTGTCAAAACGTCACATACCAGACCACTGCGATTTCAATCGTTATTCGTTTCTGAAATGATATCTTCGTTCTTCGTTTCTTCGTAATTGTCAGGAAATGCGGCTGAAGAAACATGTCAGAACGAACACAACAACGGACTTTTCTGTCCAATCTGCATCATTCTTTAATTATTAAGAACAGTGCTGCAATTAAAACTCGTGTCGAGTCGAGACCAAATACGGTGGTGTAGTTTTGACATTCTACTCAGCCACCACATCACAGAACCCTTTATTGTAACAAATCGCGCGCTAACTTCACAGATGTTTTCAGCAACTTTATCATTTTGCGATGACTTGACATTCAAAGAGAAATTTCTTTTCACACAGGTTTCTTTTCAATTTCCGCGGCCGAAGAAACACTTTACGCTGCCTGGTGTCTCAAAAAAACTTACTGCCCATTTCTTTGCAGTCAAACCAACTTCGCTGTTTTGTTTTTCAGCTGTCAGAAAGTTCGCTTTTTTATTATCGACCATTTTTCGCTGTGTTTTTATGAGAGCGAAATATGTTTTGAGAAGCTTTCCGAATACAAAAACGCAAAATAAGCAACTCAGTTTTATGATAAACTGCCGAGACAACTTATGACTTCCAGCGCTTCATAGTTTGCTTTGCTGCGCGGGACGAGACATCCGCGTTAATTCATTTTGGTGCGCAAACTTTTTTCAAACACAATACACGGATCAGCTTCCGTTTCAAAGTGAAATTTCTCAGTTGCGGTTTTTTCGACCGAACTGTGTTATTAAAGAAAACTCATTAAAAAGTTGTTGCGCTGGAAAATATGAGCGATTGAGTTGTATACGGCACGGCGCTGTTCATTATTAGGTATCTTCAGAGAGGAAGATTTTTTGTTTAAAATAATAAACTGTCCATCGCAACGTTTTTAAAATTACTGCTGTTTGTAGGTCACCATCCCTGGCATTGAAACTTTTAAAAGTTGCCGCGCAATTTGTGACGTTCTGTCAAAAAACAGTTTCTTTTTGTCTAATCTGCAGCAGTCAGTAATCCGCAATAGTCCATGCATAAACATGTTTTGACTTAAAAGTTATTTTCATCGCAACTGATAAACAAACATGCAGCCAAGAAGTTTCTGAATTGTTTTTGAAGCAAGTCAATTAGACAAGAGCTTTTCTAAAAGACCGTATTACCTCCAATAAACCCCCATGGGGGATTAATACGTCAGCGACTTTTAGGGGTGGGGGCTTATTGGTGGGGGGGGATTATTGGTGGGGGGGGGTTTATTTACAAACAAATCCTAGGGGTGGGGGTTTGTTGAAAAATGGCAAAAATACCTTGCATGGCAGGCAAGAAAGTCGCAGAAACTTCTACTCTACACAGAGATTTCCTTTTGTAACAGCCTTTTGTAATGAAATTACCATTAACTCATCCCTTTGGGGCCTTTGGTAGCACAATTTCACCAATGTCACTGCATTCATCCACTGAATTCGCTGGGTATGTGTTTCAAACAGGTTTCCAATTAATCCCCATGGGGGATTATTTGTGGGGGGGGGGGGATTATTCGGAAACTTGTCGTGGGGGTGGGGGTTTATTGGTGGAGGGGATTAATGGTGGGGGGGGGGGTTTAATGGGAGTAATACGGTATACCGTATCTTGAGGCACGCTGGAAAAAAAATTCGAACTCGTGTCCCGCGTCGTGTTCTCTGTTCCGCGCGATGTTCCAAAAATAAAAGCTAATTTATTTTATTTATTTATTTATAAATATTTTAATTATATATAATTATTTATTTTAATTAATTTTCCGGGTCATGACAAAACGTGGAACACGGACACGGCTCGGGACACGCGGCGGGACACGCCACCGGACAACAGTTCGGACATTTTTTCAGCGTCGGTGAGAAAAAGGCGATTACTCTTGATCTTGCGGTTAGCAGATGCAGGTGCAGGTGCAGGCGACGAAGACGTAGAACAACACGCGCAATCACAGGTGGGCGTGTAATGTGCACACGTGTGTGTATGTCCGCACAGACGCGTGTTCTGACACACCGGCAATGTACAGAGATTGTGAGAGCGGGCACTGCACGTGGGCAACACCACACTGCATCGTGCCTTGCCTGATCGAGCTTTGCGAAAGCCCACTGCAGCGGTGGCAAGTGAATTAGAGGATGCCTGAAACGCAGCTCTTGGCTCTGCACTCGGTGCAAGTGCAACCACCTGTGTGCCATGTGGGTGGCACCGCCGATGAACGCTAATAAATTGTTGTACTCACTCATTCATTACAATAAACAAGTACAAAACATTCCAGAGTGCGCCTGTAGCATTTTTAAGCGCAACCGATGCGCCGACATATATTCAAAACTTTTTGTAAAAAGCGCCGCAAAGTTCTTAGATATGAGAAAAGCATATTGCAATAAATGGCTCATTCCCCAGATACGTGCAATACCTATTTCAAAAACCTGAATTTTTAGACTGAAAATAGCTTCATCATGCCCAGCATATGAAGCTCCAAACTTATCGTTTGTATTTTTTTCGCTGTGCTGCTGACTGCACAACATGACAACAGATTGACAGACCATATTTCTAGAAAACTTTTCGTGATGCTTGTTGTTTGTCAACTGTCAGCTACAATTATGATAGAATGGAGAATCAGAAAATCCGCCTACAAAGCTGTGCATTTTGTTTTACCACATTTTTCAACTCTGAAATACTTTTTTTGAATCGTGTCTTTCTCACTGGAAAACCACATTTGGCGTTTGCTTTTTTGCGACAAGAACCGAGAAAGGTCAAAAACGGTTAGCCCAGTTTGCCTGGTTTGAAACGTCAAACTAAAAGACTTCAATTCTTAAATAATTTAAATCTTCAGTGACTACAGAAATTTGATTAACTTTCTTGATGCATTTGATTCCATCCGTTGCTTTGATTTCATTAGCAGGACTGAATTAGCATTGTGTACGGTAAACAATATGACGCAACGACAAAGAAGTGCATGCATGCACAATGTACCAAAAAACTGTTGAGTTTCGCTGTGATGTCGCATCCAGCATGCTGCTCTGAATTTAGTTGTTTCAAAAATTTCAGTCAATTTGTTTCAACGTGCCAACTGTTTGTTGATGTTTGCCTTTTAATGGTCTAAAAGTCTTAAACTAACACAAAAAGTCCGCCGATTTTGTCAAAATAGGGAGTTGTTTCCAAGAGTTTCCACCAGCGCGCATCAAAACCTTCACATGAATCTATTTTCAGACTCTTTTCTCTTTGAGAGTTTTCATTATTAGTGTTGGACTTAGTGTGTCTGACCAAATTAGTCACCGGAAAACTTTTTTGTCATCATTTCCTTTTGCTTCGAAAAACCGCAGGAAACAACCAAATTGCTCGTAAGCTATTATGTACATACAAAAATAAACCGCATGAACAAAATTTAGTTCTTTTGAAAACGAAACGTTGTGACGCCCGTCGCCAACTACACCCAAGAGTACTGTCGTACTGTGTGGCCTATTTATTCAGCAAACATTGTTCCGCAATAACAGCAACAACTAAAGCAGCAAAAACAGAGGGTAGATGTATCAGGATGCGTCTTAGAGTTTTCCCCAAACAATGTGCGATTCTTTTGATGTTTCTAAATGAGAGCTGGTTGTTGTGAACGTTACATTTTTTATTTACTTCAAAAAAGTTTTGACGTTGAGCTGAAACTTTGGAATGTGGCGTGTTACACAGTTCAACTGAACTCAGAAGCAGCGAACCAATTGTATGCACAAAATGTGAAAATCTTACTGATCATTTGCTCAAAAGCTGTTTTTGTAGTTTTTAGGCGCAGGTGTTCAAAATCGCAGGTCGGTATTAAAAAATGTTCAATTTGAAATCCCTTTGAAAAATAATTTAACATCTGTACGGATATGAAACACCCAGACAAGACAAACAAATTGAACTGCAGCCACATTTTCTTGGGTTTCAATTTTGTGTTTTGATGATCACAATAATCATGATTCATGACTGATTAATTTTGACGTTCAGTTCCTCAAAGGCAGTTGACCACAATCATGGCATACCGTTTTAGGTGACAGATTCTACTTCCTGTTTCCGTTTTTTGTGAAAAATAAGTGTTTTCGAACGACATGTTTTCAGAATAAAAAAAGAGGAATAAAGCGAATAAAATGCTGTTTTTGGA
Organism: Theristus sp. LFF4_11; assembly: GCA_030248135.1. Classification (NCBI taxonomy): domain Eukaryota; kingdom Metazoa; phylum Nematoda; class Chromadorea; order Monhysterida; family Xyalidae; genus Theristus; species Theristus sp. LFF4_11. Next base: position 11,584 of record JASANC010002766.1, on the reverse strand, counting down.
ATTGTTTTTACGAAATTTAATGCCATCTTGCTTTTACTGGAACGAGCAGCGGCGGTCTCTTGGTGTTAGGGCATTCAGCAGGAACGGTCTCTAGTTTTAGCGCATTTTGTGTTTGTTTTCGTTTTACATTCTATGGCAGTGAAAATCACTCGTTTTAGTTTTAGATTTGCAATGATTTCTCAAGTTTCAAAAAAAAAACATTAACCGGCTGTTCGCTTATGGTTGAAATAAAAATTTATAAATCAGCTGAAAAGTCACAAAAAAATTCAAAACGAGAGACAATGCTGTTTTAATCTGCTGACTGACACTCCATTTTTCAGTAGCATTTATGAAGAGTTATTTTTTATTGATGCACAGCCATGTTTTTGACACCGCTACGCGTCACTGATACTGCTGCATGAATGCCCCGACGGATTCATGAATGCTTCAAAAGTGAATGAGTGTTTGTGCGACAGCAGCACACACATGTTGGTTTGCTCGCGGACGTGTCTTTCACTTGGTTATCACTCTACCGTCATGCATGATATGTCATCTCTCACTGACAAGTTCCTTTCATCAATCGACCATATAACCGTAATTGATGCTGATTAAAAACATGTAGCACATGATTAAAATTTTTCTCAGTGCGTGCATTCAAGCGAGCAGAAAAACTTACCTCGCGTTTTGAGGCGTTATTACATGAAAAGCTGTGTCTTTAGTCGCTGCACGCTTATTGTGCGTCATGTCCATGTGTGCCATAAACCAATGTTGCATCGTATAAATGTGCGGTTTAGAAGCTTTCATTCAATCGTTCTGGTTCAAGAACTGGCTGTGATTACACTGTTTGTTTGTGGTGCCGATGAAAAATTTGTTGTGGAAAGATTGCTGCGCGCTGATTGGCGCGTTTGGATTGTGAAGCACGACCCAACCAATCAGCCGTCAACAATGAATTGCATGCTGTCTTTGCTGTTCGAGTCTTGCGGCGCGTCCAGAACTCGTTTTCAACTTGCATGAACACCAATAAAGTAAACTTTATTGCGGTAGAAAAAATCTAAATCACATTACGTGTTAGCAGCAGCAGAGTTCGCGAATGTCATTTTTTATCTCAGTCAGAGTTTCCGACTGATAAAAGACGAACCTTGATTTTGCGGCAAAAATTGTCATTTTTTATTGCGCTACATGTGTCTGAATTGGCCAGGCCATTTGCGTGTGAGCTTCCTGTGAATTTCTCCTAGCCGACAAAACTGTGCGGCTTCAGTGTGCGTGTGTGCGTCTGGCCTGAACCACATTTTACTTTAAATTATTCTGCTCAATTAATGCACCGAGTAAAACTGATTGGCCACAGTTTTGAATAACTCGCGTCAATTGGTTGGTTGCGCTGACTGAATTTGTCCAATCAGCGTGTTGGTGATATTTTTCAAATTTCAGGCCCTAAAAATCATAACTTCAAGCAGAAAACTACAAAATCAGCAGAAAGCTTCCGACAAAGAAAATGGAACGAATCCACAGGAACAACGCCACATGCACGGAGGCTTGGTCGACAATTTTGGAAAACGTCAATTGGAACTCTGAGCGACTGCAAGAATACCGCCAAGGGAAATGCCTGGCACATTTCGACAGCTCAATCTGCTGGCCAACCACGTCTGCAGCTGCAACCGTTTACCAGCCGTGCCCATTCGTGTTCTGCGACAGTTGCACTCTGCCTCAGAAAGGTGATAAGATACGACTACGTTTTTGTTAAATGCTGATATATAAATTGTTTTGGGTGTGCTGTATTATGAATTGTCGAAGTCGTTCAAAGCACAAACTAACGATGTACGGTGGCTTGAACGCTGTGAAGTTTCGAAAATCTTGAATTTTTTTTGAAACTTCCTAACATTTCGTTCAGAACGCCTCGCAATGCGCTACTGCACAACGAACGACACTTGGACTCGACCAAATTATGACAACTGTCTCGCAATCATGAAGCAGTTTCCGCGTTGCTATCAGTCGTTTTGCAACAAGGTTTGCTTTCTGAAAAGCTCAGTAGCCGACAAAAAAATCAGCTAAAAGCTCATCAAATTCAGCAAGCTTCAGCAAAACTTATCAAATCATTTTGATTATTAGCAAATTCAGCAACACTTTGCAATTTTTACAAAGCATCAGCACACTTTACCAAAAAATCAGCACATTTACAGTGCAACCCGGACACGACGCTAGAAATGGTGAAATACACCTCATTGACGTTTTCAACTGCCTCGCTCGTTCTGTTGGTTGTGTCAATTGTCATCTTCAACGCTTTCAAGTTGGTTTCTTTCGAAAATAATGCAGAGAAAGAAATGCTTCAGAAGGTTTTGAGATGTTTTATAAACAGACAATTTTTTTAGAAATCCAAGGTTTTTCTGGGCTTTTAAAACTCGTTGTGATAAAATTCTGGCCTCCACAACTTATTTTCAATTATGTACTTCGCTCTCTGGAGCAAATCAGCGAACACACAGCTTCAATTTACAATTGTAAAGAAACACAATTAGAATCAATCGAGTACTGTTCGTTCACCCGTAACGTAATTAGCGAAAACCATGATGGTGGCAACAGGACGCAGGTTGTCTCTTCGGTTTCAGAAGCATCCAGTGCCGTCGCCTCTCGATTCACAAGCATTTAGCAGGCGCGTTTGTCCTGCGTGTCTCAGCGTTCATCGTGTGGACGTTACTGCAACAGAATCACGTCTTCGTCGACTGCGTACGACAGAAACCGTTGCTGCATTTGGTTCGTTTCGTCTTTCTCATAGTTATCAGCTATATCTTCACTGAGTATACTGTAATTGCTCAACATTTTCCATCACTCTTTGAGGCAGCTAAGTGACAAGTATGTATATGCGGTACCAGTAGCTGTTGGAGAAAAATGTTGACTAACTGTATTCTCCTCAGTGTTCTGAGTTTCCTGGTTCCTTCACACAACCACTTTTTGTTGCCAACCGGGTGGAATTTGAAGTTTGAACGGTGCTGCCTTAGACCATAAAGCCAATTAATTGAAATACTGCTTTGACAACAACCAACGCTCTGCAACTGTTGCATTATCTTATCACGCATTTATACGTTGTTCTCTCAGTGCAGAGCAATCTTTGTGCGAACATCAGTGAGGCGCATGTTATTTCAGCCTTGTTGCTGAATTTCGCTGAATTCCTTTTTTTGACTATGCTATGTACTACCACTGACAATCGCGTGAAATTCGAACCGTCGACTTCAACGCCTCTAACCACTCGACCATCCAGACGGCTATTGTAATAGTCAAAAACGAACGTTCAGGAATGGTTCTGCAAAGCGATTCTCTGGCTGGTCATCTATTTTCAATGCGCCAGCATATTCTGGATGTCAGTGGAAGGTGCTTACTTGATCAGTCGCTTTACGGTGCTTGCGATGCGAAGTTCCGAGGGGCCGTGGATACTGTATTGTCTTGTTGGATGGGGTAAGGGAAATTTTTTGTCCTGTTGGCTTTTGTTGTCGTCTGTTCTCAAGTCTCTGTCATGCAGCGATTATTGACCAAGATTGTGCGGGCATAGGTTTATGCTCGTCACTTTTGTGCATCTGAGTGCCGCATTCCGTCGCAGTCGAGTTTTGGCATTCGACATTGGCAGTGCATGCCAGACCACTGCGAACCGATGATGGGGTACCGTTGGTTGCGCACCCGCAAGCAGCGTCCCTGCCTCCGCAAGAAGATTCTTGTGCTGAACACCGAGTGGTGGGCCCGGCGGGTCGAGTTGCCGGCTAATAAACAAAACACCAGCTGAGCTGCCACAGTTTTTGCGGGCTGAAAAACGTAACACCCCCCGTGTTGTTGTGCTGAACCCCGCTTACTTACTTGTTGGGCAGTTCAAAACGCATGCTACATTTTTTGTATGAGTCAGTTCAGCACACTTCGACGGGTAGGTCAAAATATGGCAAGGTAGGTCATTCCATAGCAGCGACAAGTTGCCATAGAATGACCGGGGGGTCAAAATATGGCAACCCGCCCCCCAAAGAACTGTGGTCTTGCGAGTTTAAAAAATGGTTCCACCGAGTTGCCGCATGCTTGCGGGCTGCGACACGGGCTGGCTCTTGCGGGCCCGGCACCAAGGTACCCCTCTGGCTCGCAAGGGTCTTTCAAAAAGCTATCATCACACGTAGTTCGCTTTTACTGTTATTGTTAGCCCGATGCGTTCTGATTGTTTTCAGGTCTTCCCTCAGTGCCTGTTGTGACGTGGACGATTTTGCACAGCAGCTCAAGCACCACCGGTTATTGCTGGGTTCCGTATACGCAATCGCCGTACCTTTGGATTTTGACCATCGCCATCGGGACTGCACTCGCGGTACGGGTGTATATGTTTTTGAATATTTTTCGCACTTACTGGCTTTTTTGCTGATTTCTTTGACGTTATCAGAAAGCGAAATGAGTGAAGAAGGTAAATGGAATTGTCAATTTGAAGATATTTCGTTGCGATTTCAGTTGAACCTGTTGTTCTTGCTGTGCATCATGGTGATTTTGGTGCGCAAGCTGCAGGCGGAAGGGTCGGCAGAGTCGAAAAAGATCTGGTACGTTTTTGACGTCAGTTATGGACGATGTTGGTTGCAAGTATTTGTTGTTGTCCCTGGCACATTGGAAATCTTCTAAAAAATTAAAAAGCTGAATCCATCTTTTCGAATGTATTCGGAACAGGACGGCATCTTTCTGCTCCATCCAGATTTTACAATGCTGATATTTTATGCGTGTTTCAGGGAATTTTAGGTCATTTTTCGCCGAAGTGTCAAGAATGAAAAAAAACTTTTGCAGGCGAACGATCAAAGGGACACTTCTGCTGGTGCCGCTACTGGGCATCTCGAATGTGCCTCTGTTTTACGAGCCAGAGCACGCCTCGGGCGCCTATCACTTGATCAGCGCTATACTGCAGTACTCACAGGTCGGGCAGATTTGGGCACGTTTGGTGATGTTTTGTTTGAATTTCGCTGTCAGGACAGTTTCTCACGTCAGAGAACTTCCAGGAAGGAAGCTGTTTCATTTTGCGTGCGCAAAGCTGAACCCTTTGTGAAGCTATTTTCACGACAATCAAAGATATCACACGCTTTTCTTGTGTAAACACCCGCGGACAATCGCATGAAAACTCTCTAGATTTCTTTCGTCAGCATTTCGGGTCAAATTGCCATCAAGATTGGGGTGGATTTTGCAATTTCAACACGAACCCCAAAGCCACTTTGCTGCATAGTGCCATAATCACAATCTTGATATCCAAATCGACAAAAAATCTTTTTTTTGGATTTGCAGGGAATTTTCATCGCGTTTCTTTATTGTTTCTGCAACGGTGAAATTCAGTCGGCGCTGCAAAGACGTTGGAAAACCAGTTCGCTTTTTCAAATGTGCTGGTAAGCGTTTGTTTTACGATTGGTTGCAAATTTAATTTTTTCTTGAAATCGACACGCAGATTGGTCGATAATGAAGTAGAATCAGATGGCAAATTAAAAAAAGCGAGACTTGTACAGTTTGTACCAAATATGAAGTTCGGTGTTTGCGGTTTCGCCAGGTAGACACATACCGCAGTGTCCCTTGGCTCGAACTCAAGTTCGAACCTCCAAGTCATTTTAAAACGACTACAATGTAGTTTTCGACATCCTAATATGTACCAGTTTGCTTGCATTTCCCATTTTTGGTGACGTGTCTTACTTTTCATTTCAGAGTTTTGAGTTTCAGTTTCATTGCTTTATAATTCGCCCGATCACTAGTTTGTTTTGTTCGAGCAAGATTGCTTTTTTTAGATCAGCTCACCACCCGAAAAATTTGCACCACACTAACATCCACAAATAGAACTTAGGGAATCAGCTGATTGGTTGGTGATCACGTGATGCATACTTTCTGCGCAAACCAAACTGCGGTCCACAGCTATTTCTGCACAGAAAGGATCATCACGTGATTACCAACGACGACGCTGATTCTCTATAATTTAGAGTCCACTGTACGGTAACGCTGGAAAGTATGCGATGCGCTACTTATGCGCCACCCTGTTACACTATAGATGTTTGGTCTCAACACGGTAGTGCATAACTTAAAAACCGACAAAACAGTTTGTCTTTGCTTTGCAGTTGTTCCAAGCCCAAAAAAATAATTCCAAAGTCTCTGTCTCGTGTGAAAACCTACTGCATTTGTACCGTTTACCGTAGTCCAACCAAGTTTAAAAAAATGAAAAAAAACTTTGTGCAACAAATCAAAAAAGCTAACATTGAATAAACAGCGGGAACACGGTTAGCGGACAGTTGGGCGTCACTGCGACATTTATCCATCAATTGACCATGGGCGTTGCGATGACGGCACGTTTGAGACAACGCCGCTCTACTATGATGGGGTTGGTAAATCTTAGGTCTGTTTTCCCGTAATTGTACTGCCATTTTTTATTCGAGTTTGTTTTCGTCTTTTTTTGCGTTTCGTCTCCAGTTTTGTTTTTTGTTCTTTTGCTTTTTTTGTTTTTCATTCCACCTTTTCACTTGGTTTTCTGAGCACCTGCGCTCTGTTTTGATCTTGATCGTCTTATGCACTTCATATGTTTTGCACGGAAAACAGACGAATATTTTCCCCGTTTCTTGCCGTTGCTAATCACTGACTTGTAATGATAATCCCACTCAAGACGAGATTGTGCGGTGGCCTAAAGTCTGAACTGAAGCCAATATAAGCGCAGAATCATGATTACCACCGAAAAACGGTTGCAAAAATAAAATGACATATTCCGCTTCTGTATTCATTCAGCAGCAAACAATCCCGTGCCGAGGGGACAAGTGTCGCTGCAGTGGTGCGCTCCGAGACAGTTATAAACAGCAACAAAGAGTCACCAAACGAGCTGAAGCAACCACTGATGACGACAGATCTGGACAGAACAGACCACTCAGACGAGTCGAAGAAACTGAAAACGGACCAAAATCCGCCCAATTCGAAGGTGCAATTTGTGCAAAATGACCAAAACAGCGTGGCAGTTGCTGACGAGCGGTGTCGCACAACAACGCCCGCGACCAATGTAACCGAGAACCCTTTATACGACTCGTTTCCGTATTGCGACGAAAGCGAACCTGCTTCAAGGGTGGTCTCGCCACGAAGTCTGCTGAACGGTAAAAACTCTGCAGTTTAGAAGGACACTTACTCACCGAACTTTTTGTGATTTTCTCGATTTTTGATGTGCAACTGTGGTTATGTTGTTGTTTGTTCGTTGGTGCAGATTTTTATTTGTTGAGTTTTATTTTGAAAACCAATATGAGTGATTAATATTGACTGGCACAATATTGGAAAGAAGTCTTGAGGAGTAACGCGGTCATGGGCCACACAAATTGTCTTTGGCACGGGAAATGGAAGAAAATACAAAATAATAAATTGTATATCGCTCACAAAGTTTTGATCACACGCAAAATCATGAATGGTTCTGAAACGTTTTACCTTAAAAAACCCAATTAACGAAGTAGCTGGCAAGTAAGCTTGTAAGTAAGCTTAGTAATTAGTGGCTCATTCATTGGTTTTGAAAAGGCAGCTACAGTAATCGCCATATGTGACGAGCGCTGAAAAACCAAAAGGAAGAATTCGTCACCGTGGTGTTAATGAAAACATGAAAATATAATGCTGGCCAATCAAGCTGCAGCGATGAACACACCGCGAGGTGGCGCTACTGCTGCTGCACCCTTTCGAAATGTTTCATCGAATGCGGCAGCTTTATCTGATGAATAAATACTTCCTTTTGATGTTTCATCCTGCAAACGTATTGTATAATGGTTTACCGTGGAAAGTCATTTCGTTTGCGTTTTGCCACTGCTCTCTAATTAATGATAGGGCTGCATCAATAATTGATCACAACTGGTGAACACCATCGTGGAATTGCACGCTTGAGACGTCGACTGCACGTGCAAGTCCGTCTGAAAACAAATACTCATATTGGCACTTTCGAGAATACTGTAATCGGAAGAAATTTTACAGGCCACGTTGACGGAATTATTTGCTTTTTTACAATCAAGCTACCTATTTAAATACCGCAGCGGCTACCATAGCAGTCCGGTTACCTCGCTGAAAACTGTGTCATCAAACATTTCATTGTGCTACCAGCGGTAGCCAAACAAAAGCTGAACTCTAAACATGAGCGCAAGATCACGTTTGGCTGCCGCTGGCCACAGGGTGTAGCACAACAAAACTGTTGAATGAAATGTCTGCTAACGGTTTTGAGTGCAGTACACGCCGAAAAATATAAATGCATGATGCGCAGCTACAGTTTTACATCCCGAACCGACCAGCATTGCACTTGGTGCGTCTGTCGTTGCCATGCCCACGGTTGCTTTGGGCCCACGCGCACCCTGCATCAGCAACTTCCGTTTGCGCTGCTCCTTACGGCGCCATTTTGCGCGACGATTTTGAAACCAAACCTGAATTCCCGGAGTCCATGAGAGTTTTCACAAAATTTGAACAAAATTCAGCCAAAACTCGAATGTGACAAAGAATATTCGGTGCAGTGAAGTTTCAAAAATGGACGGCGGGCTTTTTCGAATAATACCGTCTGATAGCAGTAATCCACACACTGAAAACGGCTGCTCAACAAATGACTCAACAAAAATCAGCATTTTCACATGTTGTTCGTAAATATTCTGCTAAATGATGCTTTTGTTGAGCTACCACTGAGCTACTTTAGCTCAATAATCAGTTGAGTAGGCGTTCTGTAGGTTACGGTATGTTTACCCATTCCATCTTGCGCATCTCCGAAAACGGCCGAAATATTGTTTAACATGCGGATGTGGAATATTGAAAATCGTATATGAAAAAACCCAGAAAACGTCATATAAAGAGTACAAAATTCATCTGGCGTCTTACCGTAATCCGTTGGTCACACAGACCCAGCTGTTGCGAAATCGCTCGCTTTCGCATCACGTCCGGGTAGTGGCTGATCTGGAAGGATTTCTCCAGCTCGGCCACTTGCTCCACCGTGAAACTCGTTCGATTACGACGTGCAAACGACGGCGGCGAGTCGCACGCGGCCGCTGCTGCACGCTGATTGGCTGCAAGATTTGAATTGCTCGACGGTGATTGGTCGGCGACTGCTGGCGCTTGCACGGTTGACGTGTTGTCGGACACTGGTTTTAGGGGGTCGACTATATGTTTTCATTTCGTTGATTGAAAAAAATTGTTTGCGTTTGAAAACACTGTTTTTTAACGGCCTGATCGGTGCCCGGTATGCAGACGTCTTGGTCGGTGCCAACTTGATTACCACAAGCTTGCTGTTTCCGTGAGTGGTAAGCGCGGTATACCGAGCTCTGTTGATTTCTTTACCACGATTTTTGGCGGGCTGGACACGTAATCGCGCACCAATCGGAACTTAATACGGTGCTTGTTTTCTTTGAATGAGAAAATAAAAAACAAATAAGAGCACAACAGGAATCGGTTCACCAGTGGTGTTTCTCAAGGTCGCATGACATATGGCCAGATCATGTGGCCATGGGATTTAGTGTGGTGGAAATCAAGTTTTTTTTACCAATTTTGTACTTATACCAATTATCGCGCAGAGTTCAATGATCGACTGTTATCTTTTTTTAAGAAAAACTGTTAAATTCAATCAAGTTGAGCGAATACAACAAAAACCAAAAAAAGAAATTCGTTCCAAAAATCTAAAACCAGTGCCGTTGCCAGTGTCGGCTCCGATCTGCTGCGGACTCAAGTCAACAGTTGCATATTGACATGAGGCATGCGGAGAGCAGTTGTTGCTGCTGTTGATGTTGTTGTTGTTGCCAATTGTCCAATTGTTGTAGTGTTGTTGCATCTGGTGGTACGTTTGATAAGTTGCACTATCAGTGTGAAACACGGCGCTGTCGTTGTTGATACTGCATTCGTCTGTGACTTCGTGTTGGAGCATTCTCTCGTCTTAGGATGATTTGACATTGATACGACTGATATATTTAAAAAATATGACAGTTAAGGCCACCCAGAAATGATGTGGTGTAATAAATAATACGGTGGCGCTCTATATTCTGCAATGAGAATAATACAGTAGCCCGAGAAAATATGTTTCTAATATGTTCTTATCATAAAGAGAGGCGCACATAAAAATTTTACCGTTGACCAGCAATATGAAATGTTGAGTAAACCAAAACCGGTTATGACGTGAGTTTGTAGTCGTTTCCAAAACGGGATTTTTTTGTACCTTCAAAACAAAAAACTTCCAACTTCTGAACAAAATACAGTGTAATATTCAAATCAGGCAAACTTTAAAAGAGATAATAAATGGGCCATAAAATTCGTAACACGATCTTGCCGCTCATACATATGTTCATAAAAATCTGCTTGTTTGTTGTTGCATCTTCGTTCAAGGGCCATTGTAGTGTCATAACTGAATATGCCTGGCCTGCCCTCACTTCGATGTGCAATCACAATGTATAGTGTTCGGTCTCGACACGACTTTATATCCTACGTGAAATATCAGGCCGTTTTTTATGTGTGCGCCGCGTGCCACACGGACATTAAAAATTATCTGGCTTTCAAAAATGCCAGTTGGTGGTCTCGCACAATGCGGAATGACATTTCAGAATTTGGCAAAAATTTCTTGCCGCGTGGAGTTACAGTTAATTGCTGAATATCAAAAGATACGGTAGCTAGCTGAATATGGTAGCTTATAATAGTAATCAAGTTGGACCATTCGGCGATACTCGATTGTAAAAACAAGTTGAAATTTTACAATCAATCACAAGCCCCATAGCGTGCTTTTCTAATTCTATTGGCACACCCCAAAAATAATAATACACCATAATCTGCAGCGGCTTCAGCTTTTCAGGTCTTCTTCGCTATTTTCAAGAACATTGGAAAAGAAAAAAAAGCGATTTTCAAAAGACACATCTGGAATTGGACGCATTTCTGAGGCCAGTGTGCGAATAAACATGATAACGGCAAGAATTCTCGGTTTTCAGTGGACTTTAGCGGAGCTCTCATACGTTTTAATGGTTTTAGTGACGTTATTTATTGCTTTTGACCGAAATACAACTGGAAAACCACCATGGGCAGTTGTTCGTTGATACTTGAAGGAAAATTATTGAACGTTATTTTTGCTGAAAGCCCAATGGATCCGTGACCGTAATCCAGGTGTTACCTAGATTTATATAGCGTTCGAGTTAGCGTGTATGTACGTTGCTGGTATTGCAAAGTATGTTCGTTTAAACCTGTCACTTCACAGAATACAGCGCTTGCGAAAGAAAAAAGAACGGTATTGGAATTGGAGTTTTAAGAAAACATGTCCAGCCACAAATGGGGTGTTTGTGTTCAACCAAACCCGATACATTCGTCGTTCTTATTGAGATTCGAAGTTTCATGCTCTGCATTCTGCAGAAAAAAGTGACAGGTTTAATCAAACCTACTTTACAATTACGGTGTGCTTGAAAATTAGAATAAAGGAAAAACAACGGTTTTGTTATGCCAACAATGATAAAGATTTCAAGATGCAATAACACAACTTCGATTATATCCCTCCTGCTGAACCCAACGCCGTTCTTTCATTTGTTCAACTGTTCATTCCGTATCCCGCAAAAAAGTGAACACGCACATTCGTATCATATCTTATTACTGCACATAACATGTCATTACTGTATTTTTATTTTCA